>JAWWMS010000002.1:671301-689527 GCA_035048045.1 Chlorospingus semifuscus | reverse complement strand
AAACCTGTATTGCCTGCTAGAGATTAGAATTCTTTTTGGCTTTAGATCATTTAAAGAATGAGTTTGACTATGCTGAGCTCTAAAAATTTTAATTCCACAAAACATTCTACATGATGTGTAACATGTGGAGAACACAGAATGACAGGGTGAAGTGTCACAGCTTCTTTTTTACCTGCTAGGGATGAACCAGCCTGCTGCAGTCAGCGCTTGCTCGCTCTAACCCAAGAGCCCCTCAAGTGCTCTGTGGGACTGTTCTTCATTCCATTTTTTGTGTTCTGCTGGAATTTAGAGACGTGTTCAAATGAAGTGTCTGCCTCCAAACACTCCCGCTGCTGATTGCACCGTTTGATAGCACCATTACACTTGGAAACAGAGTTCCAAGCAGGGCCAAGATGTAAACTGTGATGTAAAATTATGTCCTAAATTCCCATAAAGCATGGGGTTTAGGAGCTCTGTGTGTTAGCATCCCCAGTCTTCTCTTACCACAGAGTCTTAGCTCTCTACAAATTGCTTCAAAGTTTTGGGAATTGCTGTTGTTATACTGGAGAGGACAGGGTGTTTCTTTCTTAAAAGAAAACAGTATTCTAAAAGACTCTGGTTTTTGTTAAATATTTTAATGATAAAATATTTTTTAAGATAGAAGAAGATTAATATTTTAGATGAAGATTAATAGAATATTAATGAATATTTGATTAATATTTTCCCCACTTTAGTGTTTGCTCTCTCCCTTCCCCTTGCTTTTCCTTATAGTGAGGCTCATAACATTCTGGCTGTATGGTAGCAGTATATAGATTTTGGGTTTATTCCATATTTTTTTCTTTTTTTCCCCTTTTCCCCCAGAGACACTTGGAAAGCACCTGTTAACAGTGTTGGGCTGAACTTCTCTGTGGTGGTATTTGCAGTCAGAGCCCTGGGGGAAGAGGGTGGAGGGGAGGGAGCCCTGCCCAGGGCATGTTCTCTGCAGGCAGGCTTTACAGCTGCCTCAAGCCTTTTGGCAAGAGAGCAGAAAAGAATAAGTAAAGAACAAGCAGCTTCTGTGGCAGTAAATTTTCAGACAGGGTGGCTGAGCAGATCTGCTGTGAGTCAGAGCAGTGCTGGCAGCTCTGCAGGACCTGTGTGGTCTGAGCAGAAACACAACCAAAAAATCTGGGTCTAACAAGGTCAGTGGAGCTGGGAAGCACAGATTTAATAGGAGATACTCAATGCCTGAACAGCAAAGCCAAAGCTCCCATGGAGCTGGGTGGAAAAATCCAAAAGACAAGTGTCACCACAGCAGGGAGGGCTGTCCTGTCTCAGGGGAAGCTGGAGTGACCTAGAAGTGATGTCACTTGCTGTGTGGGTGACAGGGAATTCAAATATTTAACCGTTTCATGATATGTGGCTTTTATCTTTTAAAGCACAACTTCTATTTTTTTAACTTAAAAAAAAAAAGGCAGAATTATTTCTGAACTGCTTTTTTTAATTTGAGGAAAGTAAAATGATTCCTAATGTTAAACTTAAAAATTTGCCAGCAGTGTTCATGTTTTTAATTTAATTATTAAAAATAAATAAATAATTTTCTGGTAATGTATTTTGCATTAGGATATTAAAGCATAAATGATAAAGGAAAATATCACTGGAACGTAATGCAAAATGTTGATGTAAAAATTAAATAATTTCAGGTTGTCAAATTCTACCTTTAATTAAAAAGCTACTTTATTTTCTCATTTCTGGAAGGTTAAAGCATTCAATGATCTTTTCACTTCTAATGTGGAAGCTCATAATTGTATTATGGAGTTTAGGAAGGTATTACAGAGGTCGGCTGATAAGAAAATTGATGTGCTGCATTTATTTTTAAGAAAGTTTATTGTTCTATTGAGTAAAATGATTTTTTTGCTCAAATTTTTAGACAAAATCTTGTTGATTTAGGCTATAGATTCCAAATCAGTTAGTTTTTTTGATTTTTTTAAAGATAGGTATACATTGGCATTAATTTTGTTATGGTGCCCTGTATTTTATTGAGACATTTTTTCATCAGATAACCTTTTAAAAGACTGATTACAACAGTTATAGTCCTGCCTTTGACAACCTATTTCCAGGTGTTTTCAAAAGTTTCACATGCTGTGTTTTCCTGCAAAGCCCAATGTAAGTCTGGTAATCCTCACTATATCTTTTGCACAAGAACATCGGTTGATCTTTTATCTCTGAGTTTCCTCACAGGAACTTCAAAAGGAAGTTGATGCAAATATGACAGCAACACGAAAATGCTGCAGAAATCTCTTGTGCTTGCTTAGTGAGATCTGAAAATTTAATGTGTCTAGGCATAGAATTCTTTTCCCATTGTTGAGATAACATGACACAAGCTGGCAGAGAGTTTGATTTTGTGTTTGTGTATACCAGGCCATCGTGGCAGTGGCTTTGGCTGCTTTTTGCTCGTTGATTGGAGGGGTTTTTTCCCTGTTTGTTGGTTTGCTTTTGGTGCCATTGCTACAGTTAAAAATCTAATGGAGAGGAAGTCGGACTATGAATGAACTTGGCAAAAATGCTCTCTGTTTCTGAGGCTCTGCTTCAACAGGGGTATTTCCTCTCCATGAAGTGTCAGAACCCAAAAAATTCCTCTGGCTGCCCTAGAGGACTCAAAACCCTGCCAAAAAGCTCAAAGACCTTGGCAGAGAGCCCAAGACCCCTGTGCCTTTGATTTAACCCTTAGAAAAAACAATTACCAACCTTTATATGAAAAATTACAAGTCAAAAGAGTTTAAGTAGAATAATAGTTAGTTTGTCGCAAAGTAAAAGATAGATTTTTGAAGATTTTAGAATAGGGGCTCGAAGTCCCAAGATAAACGAATTTAAGTGTGCCTTGTCCTTTTTCCTTCTTCTTCCTAACCTCCATCTTCTAAGTGATGTTAGCATTTTTAAATTAGTTTAGAGTAGAAACTCAGGGTCTAACATAAGTGATAAGTATTGAGGAGTTATTGTAAATAGTGTACACGTAATTTTTTGAGTATAAAAAGATAACGCTGCCTCAAGGACGGGCAATGTGCCTCAATCTGACCTGCTAGACAGACCTCAGCGAGTCAGAAAAAGAATTTTATAGATGAAAAACAATAAACAACCTTAAAAACAAAAATAGAAGACTTTTTTGACTCTTCAAAAATAGAAGAGTTTTTTGACTCCTTCTTCGACTGCTGGGCTAAGAAAAAAGACTTTCTAATGCCTCTCAAAGTCACTCTAACCAGCAAAAATTCCAAAAATGAAGCAGACCCCATGGTCTGGGTACAGCTGCTGCCAGGACATTGTCCCTCACTTCCATGGCCCTTGCTGGAGGAGTTGGGATGTTTCACCAGCCCAGAGCTGCCCTTAAATCCAGAGCTGTGCAGAAAATTGCCAAGATAGTGCCATTCTCTAGTGAGTACTGGTAATGGATCAAGCCTTGGCTTGCTCCAGGGCTGCTGATTTACCATGGAAAGGTTTTGGATGAGTGCCCTTGCTCCTTGAGGAGTGGGAATCCAGCAGCAATAATTCCTGCAGGGCTGAGCTGGGGGAGTGGTGCTGAAAGGGGTCAGCATCCCAAAGGCTGCACCCTTTTATGCACAGGCTTTAAATAAGCAGTGTACAGAAAAAAAAAATCTATACAGGAATTGATTTATCAGTGTTGAGGAGAGGTGCCCTTGAAAATACCACACATTGCTTGGAGTCTGCTTGTCTTCCAACTGCCTGCTTCTCTTGACTTTTCCTTGAGTTTAGCCAGCTGTTTTTCTTTCTGGCACTAATTCTGGCTGGATGTTCAGATGCCTTAGCAACTTTGCCATTTCAAATATTCGTCCCCGTACCACTTGTGCTTCATCTCATGCTGTGTAAGAAAGCTTTCAGAATGGCTTCCTACAGGTGTTGAATAATTTAGCTGAAAAATGAAACTTGCTGAATGCCACAATCAGTTTTAAGTATACAGAAGAGTTGCTGATAAGAATGACCTTTTCAGAGAAGGACTTTTGAGGAAGGTTCTCTTCATCCCTATAGCTCGTTAGAGATTTCATTATAGCTTTAAAATTAATAATAAACATTAAGATTATCTCATTGCTGCAGTAATAATAAGGCTTTATAAAGATTGATAATCTTGTTAGCAACAAGATTAATAAGAGAATGAGCACTTGATCATCAAATGAAGAAGTATTTAAAAATAGTTTGGACACCAGCACAACTGAAGTTTTCCTGAATTCCATCTTCTCAGGATTTGGCAATTTGGGTTGATAAAACTGTAGTATAGGCTTTAGAAAACTCAGCATTTCTCCTTAGGCTCTGTGTTTCAGGAGTTTTATGATACTCCATGGCAAAAATTCACTGTGAGTTAAAAACACAGTTTCTCTGTTTTCTAATTATCAATATTTTTAATTTTAAGGAGGAGGGGGTAAATGGTGTCTTAAAATACAGTTTATAAAGTTTAATGTCGCATTTTTATTATTGTTGAAATTTATGTTATTTTTGAAAAGTTTGGCCAAATATGACTTGAAACCAACCTTCAATAAAAAAATTAAAATACTTGATAGTGCAAATATGAGTCCACAACCTGGCATAATTTCTTCTGTTATTTTAGTTTGGAAAGCAGGGGTGCCAACCATCTGTTTTTAATTGCATATTCAAGAATGTAATTCATAATTACATCTTCATAAATGTTCCTGATACATTCATGAGTGTTTTGGGTTTTTTTTATATTTCACTTATGCATATTTAGAAAGCATACTTAGAGTTCTTTCAGAGCTGTGCATGACAACAATGCTCATTTTAAAAACATCTACTTTTGACTCACTTTTGTATAAAGCTTGCTGCTCTGTGCTTCACTTAGGGAATAAAACAGAAATTAATCTGGAGGAGAAGCTATTCATCGTGAACCTGTCACTTCCATAGTATCTTATGGATTTTAAAGAGGTATTTTGAGCTACATTATAAAACAAATAATACCGTTCTTCTGGAGGAGGGCAAAGAAAAAATGTTCTTTAAATAGTGCTGTGTTGTCATGAAATATGTGCTTACTCTCAGACAAATCTACTTACTTTTAATAACGCCCATGCTTTTATAATATGCTGCCTTCATGAAATTCCTCAGCAGCCAATGGAGCTCCACTGAGGCCTGTGCTGATGGATGGCACTGTGAGTTTTACAGAATTTATCTGCCAGATTCCCACTGAATCCATGCAGTGTGATGAAAAGGGCCCCTGGAAAATCCCCTGCTACCTTTCTTTGTTGAAATGTGGGTAGAGCATCAAGCATCCAACTCAGCCTTAAAACTGTTGAATAGGTCACTTCCCTGTCTGGGTGACAGCTCTTCTGGGTGCTAGAACAAGGAAAAAACATCAGTGATGATCTTCCCTCTGGATGCTTTGGATCTGGGGGTGAAAATCCAGACCTGGAGGTGATAGGGGTGAAAACCCAGACTTGGATGTGATAGGGGTGAAAAATCCACACGTGGAGGTGATAAGTGTGAAGACATCCTTCTGTATGTCAAACTCCCACGTGACAAATTCTGCCTTTTTCCAGCACCCATTGGAAATGAAAACCCTTAACTAGAAAGCTGAATGTGCTCTCTTTGGTCTGGGGTAGGAATCTGTGTGGGGACAGCTGGGACAGGGAGAAGCTCCCACTGCCACAGCCAAATGGTGACTCTGGGGAGCTTTTACCTCTCCCCAAGCTGAGACAGATCTGTGGTGGGACCACAAGGGCTTGTAGTGCCAGTGGGGGCAGGCTTTTAGATTAATGTTAAATTAAAGGTGGTGTGAGATCAGCCAACTGAGCCTTGAGTGTGTCACCTGGTTTTTTAAGTTCTTCTAAGATGTTTACGTTCTTGAACTTTCTCACATACTTTTCTGTAAATAATTATTGTTTTGCGTTCTTTTCTGGGGGAGGAGAAATTTGATGGACTGTTGGATTGTCCAGTGTCATTGGAGAGATGGCACTGTCATCCTCCAATCCACTGCCACTTTTGGAAATGTTTAAATGTTGGAGTCAGAATTAAACTTTTCCTCTTTTTACCTTGGAGATTCCAGCATCAACGTCATTTTATTCCATGTCCTATAGTGACACAAGTGAGGAAAGGGCGAAGGAGAGCAGATGAGTTTGTCCCCTTGCCACAGGGAAGGAAGTTGTTGTAACTAAATGTGTAATTCTTGTTGCTTAACTTCTTCCTTATTCCTTCTTTTTATTTTTTTCTTGAGGGTTTTCTTTTAGTACCTTTGGATTTAGGGCTGAATATGAGCAAATAGTCACACCTGGAGACAAGTGCAGGTAGGAGCTGAGGGTGCTATTCAAGCAGCTGGATGTGGGTTAAATATTTGCTAGGCCATTTTTATCATGTCTTATCTTCATCTATCAGTATAAAGGATGGATAAATGCTCTTGCTGGCTTCATTCTCCTGGGTCACCTTATTTTATCTTACAGTGGCTTGTGACAGACACTTATGAGATGAAGAAGGGGAGGTCCTGCTTGTAGCTGTGCTCTTGTCCTGGCAGATGCTCAGAGAGCTCAGGGACAGCAGTGCTAGCTGTGCCGGGAAAGGGATCTTTGCTCATGCACCACAATGCACAGGAAGATCTCATTTGTCAGAGTCATTCTGGGTTATTAACTGGGTAATTAATTAATTGGTATGTATTTCCCCTCTCATTTGCAACCAGAGCTTTTTTCAACAAAGACTTGTGGTGCTACCCGGCGGCTCCAGCTTGAGCAGGCTGTTTGTAACCACTGAAATAAACTATTACCTGCAGTAAAACAAAGTCTAAATCTCTGCTAAAGCCACCCAAGGCACGGATATTTCCATGTTCCATATGAGTTACACTGCAGAAGGTAGTTAGGGATGAAGATGTTGTTGAGAATTAAGAAGAATGTGGTATTTCTTAGAACTTTTTAAAACTTTCATTGCCTTTTCTATTGGCAATTGTGTGATTGACATGAATACAGTCCTGCTATTTATCTGCAAACTGCAGTGGTGTCCTGGGTTCAGCAGGGATAGAATTAATTTTCTTCCTGGTAGCCAGTACAGTGTGTGCTTTGGATTTAGCGTGGGAACAATGTTGGTAACAAAGGGATGCTTTAGTTGTTACTGAGCAGTGCTTATGCTAAGTGTTTAGGGTAAAATCAAGGATTTTTCAGCTTTTGACACCTCCCCACCAGGCTGGAGGGGGGTACAAGAAAGTGGGAAAGGACAAACCTGGGGAAAACTGACCCAAACTGACCCAAGGGATATTCCAAACCATTCTGAGTCGCGCTCAGCAAATAAATTAATGGGAAAGCTGTCCAGGGACTGCTTTCAGGGTCTAGGCATCAGTAAGTTCATGGTAAGCAGTTGTTTGCCTTTGTACCACATGCTTTTCTTGGAATTTCTTTACATTTTTGCTATTTTTCTTTTCACTGCAATTATGATCATGATTATCATTATTATTATTATTTTCATGTAAGTTATGAAGCTGTTTTTAATTCAATCCAAAAGTTTTCTTTATTTTACTTTCCAAAGTTTCTTCCCAGCACAACGGGGCAAGTGAGTGATTGGCTGTGTGGGGATTTGCTGGCTTGGGTTAAACCATGACAAGTTGGAGCATTCACCAGTGTTGGAGTGCGAAAGGATGGTTGCATCTGCACTGAAGGTGGGTGAAAACACTCATCCATGGCCACCAGAGATACAGACACTGCTCCTCTTGAACATTTCCCTCTGAGTTTTGAGCAGCGAATCTTCTTGAGCCAGGGACTGCTCTTGCTCAGTCACGGAGCCCCATGGAAGCATTAATGGGATTATTTGGGGGGGAGGTGGCACAAAGATAGATTGGGAAAGAGAGCTGGAAAACGTGGAGAAAGTCCTTAGCACTTCCAGCTCAGGGAGTTCACCTGATGCCTTTGGACGTGGATACTGTGGATTCCTTGGGAATGCTCAGGTGTGGCGCTGGCCAGCAAGGTTTGTCTCCATTTGGATGGGGCTGGAAGGACAAATGTTGAGTTGTGCGTGGGTCTTGGGTCTTCAAAGAGACAGGGGCAGTTGTTGGTTGCTGTAAAGTTGTTTGAGACTGATGTATTCATGCAATAAAGGTGAGGAGTTCAGAGTATTAAAGTCCTTGCAGAAGCTTTCTGGCATAGAGCCCCCATGTTCCAAGCAGAAGCTCCCACCATTTTCTCTTCTTCCTTTTTTTGCACCCCAATACAGGGGGGTTGTATTCATAAATCATCCAATCAGCTAAAACCATGATTCTAAAACATTCTTCATAAACTATCTAAGCTTAATTCCAATGTGTGAAAGTAGTGTCAGCTCTCACACAAAATCTATGCATAGAGTTCTATCTGTTCCCGAAATGGTTCTATGTGTTCTAGCAAGAAATGCAAGCAATGTTCTGCTATGGTTTCATTATGTCTGAAGCAAAGTTAATTTTGTGAAAGGTATCACTACTGAACTTTAAACTAGGCTTTAGGGCTTTTTACTACCTAACAGTCTCTTAAGGCACTTAAGATATGTTTCTACTTAAAACTAAAACTTACGCTCTTATTTCATGTCTGTGTGGCTTAATACATTTCAGTTTCTCTAAAGGTTCCAGTCAGTCCCTGTGTTCCTTTCTGTCTCTGAGGGACTCAGAGAGGCTTCTATTTCATGCATTCCACCAGACAAACACTCTTCCTTCCAGCCTGGAGCCTGTTGTCACTGCTGGGTGTTTGTGCTGGCATTAAACCCTGCTGCTGCAGCGTGGCATGTGGCTCAGAGGGTTTGCAGTGGCTTGGGAACCAATGCCAACACTGTTGTGTCCTTTTCCTGAAATGAAGATTTATCTTTCTTCAGAGAGACCCAAAGCCTGGATGTGTCTGACCTTTCTGTGGCAGCATCTGAGAAATAAAAGGTTTCTTGGTGTTTCCTTTTGCAGAAGCTTCCCCTCCAGCAGTTTCTCTCCTTTCAGCACTGGCTGTGCTGGAGCCCAGTCCCTTTCCACCCTGACCTTCCTCCTGAGCCTGGAGCTACAGCTCTGGAGAGCCCCACGTGCCTGCACCATGGGAAGTTCTTTTTCTCTCTTATCTAAACGGTCATAGGACCAAACTCAGTCTGGTACTAAAGAGGTGATGTCAAATAAATTCAGACAAATATTGAAAGACAGTGGCTTTGTCCACGTGCCTGCTATTTTTATTGCTTCCTTTATTACAACAGATGAAGCAAGTAACTAAAGAATCTATTGCATGTATTTTAGCTCTAAGACTTTGGCTGTAAAATGTCTGATAGAAATTTTACAACACAATTGAAAAACTCTACAGTTCTCTTAATAAGAATTTTAGAGACAGTTGCAAGTCTAATGTGTCTGTCTTGCAACTGCTGCTTAATATCAGATAAATCGAGTAGCATTATGAGAGTGACAGTAATATCAGGGGAGGGACTATGTGCCCAAGTTGTTAGCATGCAATATTAGAAATAGATTAATCTGATTAAATTTTAATATAAAATAAATTGCATTTGCAATTTATTAAGATTCTCTTCCTGGGCTAATACTCTTCATCTGTAGCGTCCTTCATAACTGATCTTTATGCACAGCTTTATTTAATCAACATCGTGGCCAACTGCAAGAAAAGAAATGGAATAGTGTTTGTGATTGTAACTGTCTATCTCTGAACATTATTTTCATAGATTTATTTGCTCATTTTTTCTGCTTATATCTCATGCCCCTGACCTCCTGAATTCACAGTTTTCACAATGTACATGATCTTTGAATCATCAATGTGAGTAACAGTGTGTCACCTTAACTAGGAGAAGGCAAATCAAGTAAAAAGGCATCAGCTGGTCCCAATCTGGCCATCCTGCACTACACAGTGTCCCACACTTGGGACATGTGGGTTTGTAAAGATGATGCCTTTTAGAAGCAGCTTTTCCACCAAAACTCCTCAAGTGTGGCAATGACAGCCTCAGTAAAAGGAACTTCCCAAGTGATCCTTTTGTAAAGACTTGGAAATGAAATGGCAGTGAGTAATTTCTAACCTGTGATCCTTTGGGCTGAGGTTCCTGCTGTTTTAAGAGGAATTTGGTGGAATTCAAGTTGTAAGGTGGGCAAAATCCAGGGACTGCAAATTCAGTGTGTGGCGAAAGGTGAAACAGAGCTGACGTGCCACGTGGATTTCCTGCTTTTTGCACTGACAAATGCAGGTTCCTTCATAACTGGTAGGGCCATGTAAGCAGAGCCGCTGGTAATTCCCCTGCCCACACTGATCAATGCAATGGAAACTTTTGCCATCTCAGCAGCTTTGAGAGGAGTGGTCAAAGTGAGCCAGGCACCATTTCTTTTCCTGGTTGCATTTAGGAAGATTTTGCACTGTGAGGAAGCAGAGTTTATCTGTTACGGGAATTTCCAGGCAGTTGCAGCAGTTTAAAAAAATATACTTTTGATTTTTAGTTATAGACTGTACAGAGGAAACGTTGGTAGGAATGGCTGGATTCAGAGAGTTCCAGTCAGAGCTAAATCTAATTCTAAATATTGAAACTCTGTTTCAATAGCAGTAAATTAATCTAGCCAGTAAAGCTAAAATCTGTCAATACATGTTTCTTGAAAAACACAGTCTTTGAAGATTTGCACTGGATAATATCCCTTTTTTTTTTTTTTTTTTACCATGATCATAGTGCTTTTTTCCAGATGCCTATTTTGTCAGTTCCATCACACCCTGTTTATTTTAACTTATCACATCTCAGGTTAAATCTACCACATCAACTGCAGCGATCACAAACTGTAGTGCCTGAGGCCACTTGTGAATGCCACTGTGGCAAAGCTGTCACCACTGCTTATGCAGGCTGAGGGGAGGGAAAGCTTGCTTGAGATGTGCAGTTCAGACAGACTAAGTTGTCCTTTTGGCTTTAATCTGTTTAATTTTTCACAGTAAAAACACACAGTAGTCATGATCTCATATTTGAGTAGAAGAAATGTGTGTTTTCACTCCATTAAAATAAGGGTGCGCATGAAGTATAGCAGCTGAATATCAGTGTGTAGATCAGTCACATTTTTAATGAATTTTAGGTAAAAATTTATGTTCAAGACCAAAAATCACCCATGGCTGCTTATGGCATCCATCTACATTGAAATTTCATATCCTCAGTATTCTCTTGCAAGAGCTTAAAAAAATTATTTAATGCTGAAGATGTAACAGCTCCTAAAATTGCCGCCTTGATGTGACTGCAAAAATCCCTGTTTATCTACCACTGGAGCATCTATCCATCCAAAACCAGCTTATGCCAGTAAAATTTCATGTGAGTACACACTCCTGCTGCTGCTGAAGTACATTTCAGCTGAGGTGATGGAAGGCAGCAGCTCTGGGAGTGCCAGCAGCCACATCTATTTCACTTTGCTTAAATTGGAAAACAATTTAGGAAAGAAAGATCTGAGTGACCAAGCAATTCAGAGACACCTCAATATTGTCTTCAAATATTTCCATGGTTTTCTTCAGTGTTTTTGGGTTGGTTTTTTTTTTTTCTTTTATATAGAAGTGACCTTCTATAATGAAAACTGTTTGGCATAAAAATACATGCCCTGCTTTTATTTGAGAAACGCTTGCTTTGGCCCAATGCTTAATACTTTATATATATATAAAAAAAAAAGGTAAAACTCTCAGAGAAGAACAACAAGAAAAAAGGATTCACTAGATTTACTTGCAGGAAACAAGAACAGCCTGACTTGGCAACATGATATCTGACTTTCATCCTAAAACCAGTGACCGATGTTTTCAGTACAGCTGTAAATGTTTGCTAGTGTGGCCTCAACATCTGCTTTTGGCAGCTTTGTATTTCTCAGTTTAATTGACTTATGCAAGATAAAAATATCAATGGGCAATGTAAAATTATTTTGTGATATTAGCACCCAGTGACAGAATATAAACAGAGTACTTGGTCCAGTGTTTATCAGAGTAAAGTTCTCCTTGGAATGGAAACCTGCAGCTTTTTATCTGAGGGATGAAAGCTGTTCTGACATACTGAAGCAATCAGCTGAACAGCCATGTAGAAATTGTCCAGATCATTCTCCTCGCCCTCTTCCCACCCAAATGTAAATCCTGACTTTCTAAGTCTCCACACACGAAGCTATCCATGATTTGAGCATTTAGAAGAGAGAAGAAGGCAGCCAAATCACTACTGGATCCTCTATGCCTAGATTATTGGATTTAATGTAATTTTATGCCTAGATTCTTGGATTTAATTCCCTTTGCATTTTTTTTTCTATTTTTCAATTGTAAAAATATCCTCTCCTCCATTGTCCTCTATTTCCATTATTATTTCACCTGCTTTTTTTCCTCCTGAGATCGTCATAGTGTTCCAATTGATATTTGAAGCAAATTATTTGTCTTTCTTTAACAATGTGGTTTATCCTATGTTTTACAGGGAGAAAGAGTAATATTTTTTTTCTTTGATGTCTGTCTTGCCAAAATATGCAGCTGAAGAACCTTTCCCCCCTCTTTCTCTATACACCACCCATCTCAGTGTGGCTCTGTGCCTTTGTTATCTCGGCAAGCCATAACTTATGTAACTTCATTCCACTTCTGGTGACTAATAGTTTCTATTACTAGCTGTTTTTTATTGGTCCCTTTATTTCTTCCTTGATGTGGTTATTCAGTTCTGTCTGAAGCATCTTTCCCTACCATAAATGAAGCTGTTTTGGGAAGGTGAGGAATGGAAACAGCCAATACAACCTTCAGCTTTACCTCTTCCACAGTCTGAATTCCCAGCTCTGGTTGCTTTTTGTTGATTAAGGTAAAGAGCTAAAAACCTACTTCACTTTTAATGTAGCATCCTAAGTTTTAGTTGTCCAGGACAAGAGGTGCTGCCACTGCATCCCTCAGCAGCTCCAGTCTGGGAGCCTCATGTCTGGTTTCAGCTGCAGTGCCCCAAATCCAATCAGTCTCAGCAGATCTAATTAGTTTGCACAAGATGACTGCATGATGTGGTTATGTCTTTTTCCTGGTCCCAGGCTGATTGCACCACATGTGGATTTTGTTGTCTCAGAGTTCAGGGCGCTCTCTGCACCAGTCCTTAATAAACAGAAGTATTTAAGGATAAAGTGCTGCTGTTTGAATTCCTGTCAGTATTTCATTTTTATTGTCAGTCTAACAAAGACCCTCATTAGTCCTGCAAATGGAGGCATGAGTTTGTCTGAGGGATCTGTGCAGATCCATCCAGTGCAGCCTGCAACTGTAGCAGAAACCCAGCCTGAATGCTTGAATAAGAATAGGAAGTCTGTGGGGAAGGATCAGTAAAATATTGATTTAATTAGTGCTGCTAATTTCTTAAACAAGCACGCAAACTTTTTAATGAAAAAGTGCACAGCTTTTCAGGCAGCTCTTGGTATAGTCTGAATGAGACCAAGCTACTGGCATTCCCAGCATTGTAATTTATCTGCAGAATAGTTTGAAGGCAGACAAGACGTTGGGTACTACAGAAAAAGAGTAGTCTAAAGGTGAGCTTGGTGAAATCAAAAAATCTAAAATTTTCACCAAGTCAATTAGTTATAAGTTATGAAGAGTGTTTTCAAGAAATGCTTGACTGTATTTAGTGATGCTGTGATTATTGACAGCCTTGGTAATGCAATTAGGCAGCCAGTGAAGCACTGAAATTGAACAATCAGGCGAAGTCACACTAAAAAGCAGAATAAACAGCCTGGGTTTTACCTATGGTGCATTCTGTGGGTTGTGGTGGTGCTAAGCAGATGTGGGTCATTACTGGAGAGCTGAAGAGACAATGGACCAATTTTAAATTTGCAGGTTAGCTCAAGGATGACAGTGAAACCAACAGGAACTCTTAGGCTCTGCTTAAGCCAAAAGGGAATGTGAAATCCTACAGGGGTAAAAGTGGGACTGTACTGGAGTTGGTTGGCAGGTGTAACTTTCTCCTGCCCTAGTTTGGTAGTTCAGATTGTTCACATATTTTTTTTAATTGACATTAATTTGAAGTTGATCAGGTATCTTGCATTCAAAATTAATATGTGGTTTTTGAGAGTTGATTGTAATAAGACCCAAGAAAATTTATGTGGGAAATGAACATAGCTCAGGATAAATTGATTTTTAAATTTGAAGGAATACTCCCTTCCCTTTCCCTCCATTCCCTTTTAAAATTCTTGTCAATTCTTCAGCTTCTTCATGCATTAATCAGAGTATCCAAAGAATTCACTATTTTACAAGAACATGGAGACTATGTGAGAAGTACTCCATCAATTTTACTGTCACATCACACAGATGTACTCTAGCTACTAAGGTGTTTTTTTTTTTATTTTTTTGCTAGTGTTCTTGATTTGCCAACATTTTTGTTGGTTATTTTTTGAATAGGAAAAAGGATATTGTCATCTGAAAAATTCCACTCATTTTATTTCTTTGCAGTCTACCACATTAGACAAAATGCTTTCCATCTGAAAATGACCCAACATAAATAGAAAATGAGAAAGGTTTTTTTTTTTCTCCCCCAGGAAATAAAAGCTTGGCATTTTTTAGTGTTATATCTTTGAAAACAATCTGCTCTGTCTGCATAGTTGTGTTCTTCAGTTCAGGTAGAACTGATGTGTTGTCATTCATTTTTCAAAGCAAATATCAAACAGTCTCCTTGAAGTATCTGGCTTAGTGGAGACAGATATTTATCACCTGACATGACACATGAAAAACCCCATGGAAATGTGGAAATGTGTTGACTGGAGCTGCTTTGCAGAGTAGCTTGCTGGCTCTTCCATCAAAAGGGCAGGAAGGAGATTTTATCATGTTCTTCTGTGGAATAACTCATTAATAAAATATGATTAAAATGGAATGAGCTCTTCAGTATCTTCCTGTAGGAACAACTGCAACTATTTGGGAAAGGGTTGTGACAATATTATTGTTGTTCTAAGGCTTGTTGCTTGCTAAGGATGTTGACAATTGTGATTTATTTCTGTTCTCTGGAGCATCTTCCCTGAGCCAGCAAGACAAGCAGGTGAGGCTCTGGTTTCCTGCAGGATGAGCTATTACTTTAAAACATTTTGATTCTTTGTCACTTGTCACCCACACGCTGCATTCTGCAGATGTATGGGAACAAACTGGGGAAGAATTAGGCAATCTTTCATCATTTACAAGCAATGTGATGCTGCTCTGCTGTAAGTGCTGGCAGAGAACTGACAGCTCTGAATTGAAGCCTGACCCAGGGAGACCTCAGTGCTCTCTTCAGTGTTATTAGAACAGGAATATCAAATGCACTCCTTGATTTCCTGACCTTGAGGGGTTTGGGAATGCTGGGCTTAGCCCAAGAGTGATGGGACAGCAGCTGGTGCTGTCTCAGGCTGCTGCAGGAGTGATGATCCAGAGGTGCAGTGCTGAGGATGGTCCTCATGGAGGGACACAGCCTGGATGTTCAGAGTTGCTGGGTGCCTCAGAGTGCAAAATCAGCATTTCTAGGTGAGAAATACCTAAGGAGGTGTCCTTGACTGAGTTATTTAGAAGGGACTCTTGTTTAGTGGGGAGAGCAGACTTCTTCCTTGTTTTTGCTTTCCCTGTTCTATGACTATTGTTTTCTTAGTCTTAGCTCAAAGGGAAGTCTGGAGGTAAAAGCAGCTCCAAAGTGTCACCATCATATTTTCTGAAAAATCCTCTTTGCCCAGGATTTCTCTCCTGGGAAGCTGAGAAACCTGAGAGAAAAAAGGAAAACAATATTATCTCATTTGTTTCTCCTGTGTTTTGCTGCTTTGGAATGTGGTTGGAGATTGTTTATCCAACATGTGAATTGGTTTTACTTATTGGCCAATTATGGCCAAGGCTTGTCGGACTCTGAAGACAGAGTCACAAGTGTTTTTTTTGGAATTACCTTTTAGCCTTCTATTCTTTAGTATAGTTTAGTGTAGTATTCTTTAATATAATATAAGTACATAAAATAATAAATTAGCCTTCTAAGAACATGGAGTCAGATTCATCATTTCCTCCCAGAAAATACCACACTAAAGTATTGAAGAAGTGGTTTTTTTTCCATTCCACATTACTATAATTTCCTTCTGCTGAAGCCAATGGGGATTTCTTGGAGTTATTCCCGTGCTTAGCACTTTTCCCAGGTGTCCTACACCATCTCTAAGTAAGAAAAAAGAAAAACAATCTATGTTTCTCAGAATGTTTTACTGCCCATTTTCTTTCTTTTAATGTTCCCACTTTAAACCTTTATTGGCTGAGCAGTATGACCTTAGTTTTTTAGTGAATTTAAACGACCTGATCCCATTAAATTTTGTGATGGTAATTTGAATTTTTATTTTACAGTGTAGATAATCTAAATGTTAAAGGTGGTGTGGGTTTTTTTTTAAAAGGAGGAATGTAAAATGATTCAAATGGAAGGGTTTTCCTTAAGAATAAGGTCTGCCTAAGCGCAAACTAGATAAATATATAAATGCAAGACTGAAATCTATTATAGAGGATGTCAAAGTGATTAAAGTAATCTTGAAGTTATTAGCAAAATCAGTCTTACACACACGATATTTTAATTCTAATTTGACCTATTTAAGTCTTGCATTATAAAAGGTTACACAATGCAAAAATAGGTAAGATATATCTGCTTATTTCCTTCTGTCTTTAAACTTTCCCTTCTTCAGCAAAACTATAAGATAAAGCAATAAGGCAATTCAGATGATCACTCAGTGTTTTGTTGATTTTTGCAAAGCACAGAGGATAGACACCCTCTTCTGTTGGTATCAGAAACTGTTGGGTGTTTCTGGTGCAGCAGAGCAAGCACTGGAATTAGAGTAGAATTCTCAAAAACATGGCAAATTTTGTCCTGGTGGATGATGTGTAAACTGCTGTCACTGTTAGCATCAGTACTGTATAACACTGGAATTTTTGCCTCCAAGAGTGCTTTCCCCTGTTTCTGTTCACATTTTCCTTTTGAATTCCTGATCATGAAAGACCTGAAGAGACAGGCATGAAGTATTCCATTTTGGGTACATGTCTCCAAGCCACAGGAAAAAAAATCAAAGTATTGAATAAAACAAAGCAGTTGGAGATTTTTACATCAATGTACAGGAAAAAGAATGTGGCCATGTGACAGGGAGAGGGGATTAATAATCTCTTTTTGCTGCCACCCTTGTGTGTTCTGTTCTCTGTTAAAATTTCCCCGGCTTGCCAGCAGGGAAGGTCTGGAGCAAGACCCTGAAGACACAATGCCCAAAAATCACACTCTCACAGACACAATGCCCAAAAATCTCTGAAGTATCATACTGGGTGCTGTTCTACCAGCAGCTTGGGGAGGAGCTGGATCATAAAGCATCCTATTTTAAAATATAAGGTGCTTAGATTCTCAATGGACTGCAATATTATAGATAAATGGGAATTTTTCCCTGGCATAAATTTTAATTTCTGAATGTGCTGGGATAGTACAAAGGAGAGCTTTCACATCTGGAAATGCCATGACATTTAACTGCATGGGGTGGGGAAGGTCAACAAGTAAAGGGCACTTAATGTTTTGGGGAATCAGGAATAAATACTTTTGTAGATTATTAGTAACTTTTCTGGGCATTTTTTAGTATAATAATTATTTGGCTGGGTTTTCATCAGGACTGTGAAATTTCATAATGTTATTGAATAGAATATTTCACAATAAGGAATTACTCCCTTTGTTGACCAATGCATTAATATAAAACCATCACAGGGAAGCTGCCCACTGCTGGAACTACTCCCATTATCTCCATAAAAATGGTGCATAATGGTCCCTTCATATCAGAATTCAAAACACTGAATGAACTATGAGAAAAGAATTCAAATATATTTTTTTTTGTCAGTATAGGAGAAAAGGAGGATACCCAGAAAACATTCTCAGGGAAAGTGATAAGGATGACAGCTATTATTACAAGTGCAATTGAATTTGCATCAGTATGGTTTGATGCTGGATTTTCCCCTCCCCTGACTTTGACAGAAGAAGCTGGGAAGTGCTCAGTACTGCACTAAAGATGCCTGGCAAAGCAACAACAGCTAGCAGTCTTATTGGATATAAAACTGCTCCAGCCACAGTGGTTTTAACTCTTTGTGGTCTATCCTGAGCATTCAACCCATTTTGGTGAAATTGTTATATTCTCAGTACCAGCACTACAGAGCCAGAGAGTGAGAAGAGTGAGACCTTTTGGGGAAAAAAACCCTCTGGCTTCCTCAGAAGGGATGGATGCTGAAAAAGGTGCTCTGGGGCAGCAGTGGTGTAGGCACACAGTTTGTGGTGATTGGGAGTGGGGCTGGCCCAGCCTCATCCCCAGTGGGCACAGCTGTGCAGGACAGGTGAATGCTATTGA
>JAWWMS010000002.1:629509-668099 GCA_035048045.1 Chlorospingus semifuscus | reverse complement strand
GGGAAGAGACGAGGATCTGACTCCATGTTTCAGAAGGCTTGATTTATTATTTTATGATATATATTATATTAAAACTAGACTAAAAGAATAGAAGAAAGGATTTCATCAGAAGGCCAGCAAAGAATGGAAAGGAATGGAAATAAAATCTTGTGACTGCTCACAGCCTCAACGCAGGTGGCTATCATTGGTCATCAAGTAAAAACAATTTCACATTCTGGGTAAACAATTCTCCAAATCACATTGCAAAGCAGCAAAACATGAGAAGCTGAAACTTCTCAGGAGAAAAGATTCTGACAAAGGATTTTTCATAAAATACGTCCGTGACAGTTTCCCACTTCAGTCCACAAATTCAGTTTCTTTCTGTTTGCATGGCTTGCTCCAAAAGCCTGGGCTACAGGATCCCAAGCAGAAAACCTCAGTGGTGTGGGCTAGCACTGGACTGTGACCAGCACTGAGCCTAAATTGCTTTAATTAAAGGCTACTCCAGAGTAAGCTGCCATTAGTATCCATTACTGCAAGATTCAAGTCCGTTTATTAGGTTGTTATTGATGGAATGAAGCCGAGTGATGGGGAGCAATTCAGAGCTGAAATAACTGCCAGGCAAGGAATGAAACCATTTACTGGTAATGCCAGAAAACCTATGGATTGGAATGCTGAGATAATTCCACTTTAACTGCAAGTGGACAGCAAAGATCTATTGCAAAGCTCAGACATTTAATCTGATGTAGTTTCACAGCCCCTGGGGATGGACAGATGCTCTTGTAAGGACAGCTGTGGCTGTGGGGTGCTCCAAAATCTCACCAGCTGTGCTGGTGCATTGGGGATGGTTCTGGATCAGCCATGGCATGCACTTCTCAAGCCACTTCCTTTGCACCAAAATAATTTCCTTGGTTGTGGTGGAGGATGAGGTGGAGCCCAGCAAGTTGCTGAAGCAAATGGCAAAACTTTAGAATGCAAGTGCCAGCTGGAGCCCTGAGCTGGCTCAGTGGGGCTGCAGGAGATGCTTTTCCTCAGATGGAAGATGCCATAGGACACAGGGGAGATGCCAGGAGAATGAGATCTGGGCTTGGTGCCAGCATCACCCAGGCCAGAAGAACAACTTTAATTGGCCTGTCATCCGCTCTGTTCCCTGCTCCTGTTTCCCCCGTGCCATCTGAGGAGATGGAGAATTAGAAACAAGCCTATCCTTTTTACTTTGATTGTTCTCCCTCATTCTTCAGAGAGGCCTCTCCTGGTCGAGCTGCAGGTGATCTATAATTAAAATGTCATATTCCACACATTTTTTAAGCCATCTGGCTATGTCTCCAGGACAGAGGAAGGTGGGGCTGGGGGATGAGTGGGTATGTTGCATTTAAGGGCTGTTTTCTGCCTGAACCTAAATCGGGCAATTTGTTACCTCTGGTGATGCAGGGATGCTGTGTGCTTACAAAGATTTCTGAAAAGCCTTTGCTGGTTCTGACTGTACTGTGCTGACTTTGGTTAGCAGGCCTTCTGGAGTGCTTTAGAAAGATAAAATGAAAGAAAAAAAAAAGCCCACCCCAAGAAGTATACTTCCTTTTCACTGTTCATGGTGATTAATGTGAGTGGCTTTTCACAATCCATTTCCAATTAATTTTAGTGAAGGAAGCTCTGCAGGCCTGTGTATGAACTAAACTTCATATTAGAAGATTATTGAAGGGATTGCAGGCTAAGGATTGAACACAGGGCTTAAGCTCCAAACTAGCCATCATGTGAGTCACCAAAAACCACAGTTCCTCCTCGGTGTGAGTCATCCTAATGACACACTTGGAGCCAGTGGAGCTCAGAGCCTAATCCCCTCTGCCACCAGCCTCAGCCGTGCTGGAAGAAAGCAGGGAGAGATCACAGCGTGTAACACGCTTCCAGCTCCCAGGTGATGCAGCTGGAAGGGAAATAAATGGGGATTTCAGTGCTTTCCATTCCAGGGCTGGGGCTGGGTGAGCAGCACTCATGCTGCCATCCACTTCAATCCCTTAAAATCAGAGGCACCTTTTTACTTTCTGAGAGAAAGAGAAGAAATATTTTGCTCCCCCTAATTTCAAGCTCCTTTGAACACCTATGGTACAACTTTATCTCATCCTTAGTGTGGCAAATAAAACTCTTTAGTGCTTATGAGAGTGCACTTATTTGCTGTCCTTGCTGTTGCAGATTTTTTATTGTTTTTCCTTTTCCCTGAGCTGTAATGTCCTCTACAACTATAGTTGATGTTGAAGAGTAAGAAAACTTTGTTTGAATTCATTTTGATAATTATATCATAGGAAACCCCATGGATGCTGGGAAGAGCAGGAGTTGACAGACAAGCCTTTACAAGCTTAGCTGAGAAGCAGAAAGGAGAGGAATGCATTAATCAGCACTGTCTCCTGTAGGTTTTTTTGCTGCTAATGGCCAAGATATGCTATAACTCTAAACCAGCTGATTCATCCTTCCCCTTTTATTGTCAGGATGTGCTAAGAGCTGCAGGGTGTGATGCCAAGTGCTGGCTGCTGCCTGCCCTGGAGCCAGAGTGGCTGTTGGGATGGTGCTGACTTTAATGCAGGAAGCAGTGACAGAAGGGGAATGGCAGAAAACTTTGGCTACCGAGGGTGTGTGTGTGTGTGGGCATATGTGGTAGACAAAACCCTTGAGATGGAGAGAATCTGATCTGAGAAGGGATTTCTGCTAGTTGGTTGGGGTTATTTTCTTTAACCTAAGCATAGCTAGATTGATGATGCTGTCAGGCCCCTAGTCCCTTCTCCTCACTGCCTTATTCCAGGCAAGTGGTGATGGATACTTCTCTTCAACATTACCCATACCACATTTGAGAGTCTTTTATGTAGAGAGATGACTGTAGGGTAAAAAAAGTGGGAAAACACTACAAGTGGTGTAAAAGTTACATTTTTCTAAGGGAAAATGAATGCTGTTGGTGTTTGTTCTGAAGCAGCTGGTACCACTTTATTTTCAAGATTTGTGAGAGATGGGGGAGAACAGGTTGTACTTTCATGGCCCTCAGATACAGCTCAATGGGAGAGGAAGCACATTTGTATCTGCTGGCTGTAGAGGTTTACAGGTGATTTGTTGTGATCCATTCAGTGGAAGGAAAAATTTTATTTTCAACACAAAACATGGTATATGTGCTTTGGGTGCAAATAAAATACAGAAGCTGTTGGTCATCACTGAAAATCCCTGCACTCTCCATTTGGGTTGAATCTTTAAGTGCTTTGCAGCAGGGCAAAGCTTCCACATGATATCAGCATGGCATAAACATGGATTTAAGGTATTGGGTTACTGCATTCCTTCAAGACTTCTTTGGCAAGCATAGAGTGAAAAAATCAAGGGATTCTTCTTGTATAACTCTTGTGACATCAGTAGAAATGAGATCTCACAGAGGTTGGGCAGTAGTAAGTCTCAGATGTTGGAGAAAACTCTCTCCTGAGAATTTCCTCCCTGGTAATTCTGCAGGTGAATCTCTCTTTGTAAAGCATGTACATTTGGAGTTCTGTAGTGAGAAGAAAGGGAATGGGGAGAGGAAATTGTTCTAAGTTGTGATGTCAGAGATCGTAGAGTCAAAGTGATCACTATGTAAGCCTTGCTTTGTAGGTTATTACTGAATATTATTCCATTGGAAGTCAAAGAGAGGGTGCCTGCGTTAGCAAAGAGAGCCCTGGTCAGATGGAGAAAATGAAGATAGAAAGGCAGAGAGTAACTGTACTGAAATACATAATCCCACAGGTCAAGAAGCATGTTTCACATTCACCTGCCTGTCAGTAGTAGCTCAGCTGCTCTGTGGGCCTGGGGGATCATGAGTTAAAGAATTTAGGCTCAGCCTGCCCGTCTGGCCTCTGCCTTGCTAGGATGAACTCCAACTGCACACACTGATCCCATTCACCAGCTGATTCCAGGAATGCCATACAAGGATCCATGTATAAGGACCTTTGTAGCAGCTTTCTGTATTCCAAACCTCTTAAACCATATTTTGATGTCGTTCAGATTTCCCTGTTTGAGAGAAAGGCTGCAAATCTGTCAGTAAAAGAGCTCCATGTGTCACTAGTACTTTTTATGTTGGAAGGAGGAGGAAGATTTGAGTTGAAGGTTTGCAAGTCAGAAATTGGGGCTTGGATTGCCTCTGCAGCTTCTTTATGTGGTGTTAATTCTCATAAAAAATGCACATCATCTGACTCTTTACCCTATTGGTAACTTTGTTTTATTCATTCTGGATGCATGTGAATGTTCTGGTGAAATTTACATTCTTTCTGGAAAAGAATGAAGGCAGATTTGAAAATGAATTTTCTGGAAAAAACTGTATGGCTTTGGCTTTTACAACTGCCATATTTTAAAGTATTCACCTGGATATGGAACAAAAAGCAAAAAAGCATTTAACACCTCCCCACACTTCCTGTTTCTCATCCTTTCCATCAAATGGCATTTCTCAACTCCAGCAAGAGGTAGTACAATCTCTCCTGTGGTAATTCCACCCAGAGTGTATGAGGTTGGTGCAGGGGCATTTGCCCCTCTGGCTGTCTCTGTTCTCCCCCTAAATACCTCTTGCATAAAAGTATCCTGAGGCAGATTTAGTGTGCACAAAGTGTGCGCTCTTCTGCAATGCGTGGACCAGCAGTGGATTAAAATAGAGATGCTGTGAGATTGGGAAATATGTTTCTATGTCCAAAGGAAGAGAGAAGGGTATTGCATTAATAGAACATAATGGCATTGTTAATTTTGGCATTAATGTTGGATGACTTTTTAGGTACGTGGCAAATTGGCTTTGATTTTTTGGATTTCTTTCTGTGCTGTGTTACCCCAACAGCACTGTGTATTGCAATGGTTTGGAACATGTTTACTTGTAAATACATTTATAAGTCTTATTGTAATGGCAATTATTGCAATAACACTGAGCTGCAAATTAAGTGTCATGTCTAGATGCCCACTGGGATATTGCTCATCCATCCTCCATTAATTCTAACTATTTACTATCAGCAATTTTTCTATATTTGAACATCAGGAGATGATCTTGAAGGGGTTTCTTTGTTTCTAGGTACAGTGAAGGAAAGCAGTGCAAGCTATCACTGCTTAGTAAAAACTAAGAGTGGACCCCAGAATTCAGGACAACAACTTTCTCTTTATAGTTGTTCTGCTGCTGCTGAGTATTGACTAGCCAGCCAGTTTAATTTTAAATGGAAAGTAGCCTTGTGATAACTAAGAAGGGTCTTCATTAAAATAACAAAATACAGGGAAGTGGTAGCTAGAAAGAGCTTGTTCAGAAGGACCAGGGCCGTTTAGGAATAGGCAAAAGGTAGCCCTGAGCAAGATGTGAACAATAAACTGTCAGGAAGTGGTAAAAGGAAAAGGAACAGTGAATTTCACCCATTAAATTTCCTTTCAGATGTGTTTGTAACCTATTTGCCTTTCCTTTTCCCTTTCATTTGATTTCAATAGATCACAAAGAAGACTTTTCTGTCACTCAGATCTATTGTTGCAGAACCTTGAGGGGTTTAAGTTGATACAGCATTAACTTATGCCATTAGAGTGTACCAGCACTCCCAGCCTGGCACTATTTGCCACTAAAAACACATTTTGTCAGCAGTAACTGCTTTTCTTGAAGAGAGAGGTTCCTGAGTGGATGCTCCTGCTCTTTGGCAAGGTGAACTGAGCTGTATCGTGGTCCTGATGATATTGCTGTTTGACTCATTCTGTCAGGTGAATTCAAAGATTTATTTTCTAGGCAGTGTCCCAGCTTGCATGACTCTGTTTTACTCCTACTTGTGAAAATCAATCACAGGGAACATGGCAGAGGAAATTACCAGCATGAGCAGGGAGTTCCTTGAGCAGCAGCTGATCCCTGTGCCAATCAAAGGGTTTTGCTCTTTTCCAGCCCAAGGTTGCAGGGGTCCATGTATTATTTGGGATCTGGCATGGGGTATAAAACAAGAGCTCACCCATAAGAGCTTGACTATGCTTTTTATATGCCCCAGAGTCTATAACTTATTAGTATGATAATCATTATGCAATCCTTTATAAGATTATACATTGCAGTCCTGCCATACATTAGAAAAGCATTAATATTTTATGCATTCCCTGGAGGTGAAAGTGATGCAATAGTTACAGATATATGGATAGAATATATATATATGTGTGTGTGTATGTTTCTCAGCTGAATAATGAAGGCTTTTTTTCTTGTGGAACCATGCTGTAGTCCTGATAAACTCCAAGAGCAGGATGAGGCAAGGAATGCGTTGCCATGTGCTGGAGCAAGAGGCTTCTTGTGGGTTTGTAGGATGGCAGCACAAACTGTAAGAAATTATATGTCGCTGTGTGTGGCCTGCAGGAATATCTGAGCTGGAAGGAGGTGGAATAGCAGGGGTGGTGCTTGTGAGCTTGTCAGTGTAATATTCAACATGTTCAGGGGCTTGAATGAAGCTTTCCACATGCAAAGGCTTTGGTTACAGCGAAGTGGGGATGCTGCACACCCTGCTCCAGAGCCACAAGTCAGTCCTTTTAAGGTCAGTGCTTAGCAGGGCTTGCAGGAGCCCTGTAGTAATTAAGCTGAAATCTTCAGTGGAGCTTGCAGCTGCTGCGTTACTGTTGGCAGAAAGCTCATTTCTGAAAATACAGCAGAGAGTTGTTGTTGTTGTTGTGGGCAGCACAGGCACGACTGAATCCCTAAATAACTGATGCCTGTGCTGAGCTGCCTTCCCACTGCAGTGTATTTCCTAATCTCTGCTGCTTCGGTTTCTTGCCCAACAGTGACACTGCTTGCTTGCTGTTTAAATGCTGTTATTGGTCGATGGCTGGTGCTGACTGCAGTTCAAACAAAAACAAATGCTGAGGCCTCTGATTTAATTGCTTTCTGATATACCGCACTGTGGTATATCTGTCTGGGAAGCAGGTAGCCTTGTTCTTAGACCACCTCTGGTTTAGTCTTGATTTTAAATCAGCCAGCCAAACCACCCAGATCTCCAGTTTCTGATTCTGCTTATTGCCAACAGATTGGCATTTCTGTATCTTGGTTTCAGCAAACGCCCTCCTTGTAGAGGTTTCAAGGCTTGCTTTCCTCAGTTGGTGTGGACTGGTGCTCAGTGGCTCCAATAGGGCCCCTCAGTGGTGTGTATTTAGGGATGGGAATGTCCTTTCCAGAAGTATGGCCCCATTGTTTTAATGGATCACTAAATTGCAATGCTGTCCAAGGCAAAACCAGCAACAGCAAAACTATCCCTAGTGTAATATTCAGTATGTTGTGGAGCTTTAAAAGAAATGGAAAGAAATTGGTTTCTGTTAGACCTTATAGGATAAAATGGCCCCAACCAGCAAGACCACTCCTTTCTGGAAACTCCATTAAAATTATGGTGAAACTGATTTGTCAGATGGAAAGTAAAGGCTGTAGCCAAAGCACTGGAAGTTTTCCAGTGGAAAGACATCTTCTGTTGCTGAGTTGTATCATGTTTTGGGTGGTGATATGGGATACTGATGGACATCAGTAAATGCTGCATGTTGCTTACATTAGGTTTTAAATATTATTAAAAAACTCGAGAGAACACATGGCTACCAAGTGAAAGATGATTGCTGACTGATAGGATTTGAAAATGGATTTAAAATCCATCACAATAATTGAGGTATATGTTCTTGATGCTTTGTTTTCTACACTGGCTGTGAATGCTCTCAAAAAGCTGCCCAAGGACCACACTGTATAAGTTAGGGGTTAAAGAACTTTCTTATTATTGTTAATCTTATTTCCATTTGAACTTAAGCCCTTTCACCTGCCCACTCCTGGGGGAAAATGAAATATATTTACCATAGTTGAACTGTAGCTTAATTTCTTTAGGTACACAGTAAGCCAATGATCTCTGGAGAATGTGCTTCTGTTCTAGGAGGCTTATGAACAGAGGAAAGCATTAAATAATAACACAACTTCCAGATATTTATGACTGCAGTGAAATCACCTGACATTGGAGGCTTTATTTTTTTTTTATCTGAAATTAAATTAATTCAGGGTATTTGGTGGTTTTTAAAGGATTCCATGCTTTTGAAAATTATCAATTATCTTTTCTCACCTTGTAGCAAAGAGACTTATATAGTGCTCCACCAAATAAAAGCTATTAGCAAAGCACCTGAACCTTATGTGATTGTCTAGAGCTGATATGATTTTGGAAAGTAGAGGATTTTACCTAGTACATACTGGAATTTGTTTTTATTGTACCCACATCAGCACAAATTACCCTTCTTTAGACATAAATCTACATCTGCCTCTCCCTCGTGTTGTCACTGGTGTTTCTGATGGTTTTTCACATGTTAATATGTCAGAATATGTGCTCCAGGGACCTCTTCCCAAGGCATCATGCCATGTAAACATGACCCAGACAAGCAAAAAACTGGGCTTGCTGCTCATTAAGCATCTTTATTGCAGTGTGTCTGAGTGGTGATGAAATCCAAGTGCTTTGTGCAGGACCGTATGTCAAAGTAAGGACTGCATAAAAAAAGAAATGCTTTTTAATTCTGGTCATCTTAAAAGCCCAATAATTAAGGTGATGGAAATGTTGGCTTTTACTGCCTACTCTCAGAAAAAGGAGGAAACATCATATATAATGTGCCCCCAAAGGAAAGGACGACTAGATATGAAGTTTTTTAGGAATAATTTTCGCAAAACCTTTCCCAGGAAAAAACAAATCACAGCTATATTCATAGCCTGGATTTTATTTAGTTCCTCACTATTGCAGCATGACTATGGTTCTGGCTGCTCTTAGCAAAGTTAGGAAATGAGCTAGCTTCAGTATTAATATAGTGAGTTCCATTTGCAAAGCCAGTCAAGAGCTTTACACGGTGTTCCGAGATACCGGAATTCAATTCACAGGATTTGCCAAAGCTCTATTTTTATTTTGTCTTCTTCTGATGTTATCAAGGTTGTTCATGTTCCAAAAATGGATGAGTTTAGCAATAGTTAGCAGTTGGTAATAGGAGTCAAGAAGACCAAGGCTTTTAACACATTCAGAATGTTTAATTTCCCCTCCATCTGATGATAATAACTTAACATGTAAAAAGAAAATAACACAAAATTATGTGGATTTAAAAAACCTCCCACGCACCTTATGGAATTAAAATAGTGTGTGGGCCTGGAACCATGAGTATGTTCACTAAGTATGATCTCCAGAAGCATGTTATATTTGAGAAAAAAATTAAATGAAAAATTAATTGTTGCTGTTTTATCCAAACACTTCATTTTCCTAACATTTTGCTATGCCCATTAGGTAATCATGCCATTTATGTTTAACTACATTTTTTCCTTAGGGTGGCATCTGTAAAATTTAAATATCTGCTTATTCATTTGGGGTGTTTCTATAACTGGAACATAACATTGCAGTAAATCTTGAAGTATGTCCAAGGAAAGGTCAGATTCTGCTGAAATTTTTACTTATCTGAAGCTTTTTCACACCAAAACGTATTTCAGAGTGTAGTCAGCAGCGTGTTTCTGTGAGGTTGGGTGGTTTTGGTAGTGGCATGAGGAGCTGGTTGGGAGTCTGTGTTCCCAGGCAGGCTTGGCACAGCCCCAGGATGTGCAGTGAGCTTTGCAGAGTCACAGCACAGCCTGACGCAGGAGACGTGCCGGAGATAAGTGTGGGAAATCCTCCCTGCCTCATCATCCCAGGGGATGTTCAGAGCAGGGAGGAAACAGCCAAACCCTTCTCCAAGATGTTTCTAGGAAGCAGTGTCATTGAAAAAAAACAGCAACAAAAAAACCAACCAAAAAAACCAACCAAAAAAAACCCCCAAAACCAAACCAACCAAACAAAAAAACCTCACAGAAAGCATTTATAGTATATATTTAATCATAGCGGATAGAGCTCAGAAATTGTTAAAACAAGCCAGCATGGCCACAGTCGTACTGAGGTACATATGTTAGGGTGTTTTATTAATAATTAGCCTTTTAAAATTTATCTAACAAAAATCCAAGGTGGTTGTGGAAAAACTGTTCCTTGTAATGGCACTCCTAGTGCTGTAAAATGAGATTAGCACATGTTATGGTATAGCAAATAATCCTGTTCTGACTGTTGTGACAGGTATTTCAGGTTCTAAGAATTAGATGAGGTTAGAAACATGAGGAGGAGAAACTGGAAAATCTCCAGAGCAGAGAAAAGGTGAAGCTGAGGCTGGGGAGCCTTCATTTCCTATGGCCACTTGTCCTAAAATCCTGCCCATTAGCCAACAGAGCAAGTAATCCCAAAATCCAGAGCACTGCTTGTCTCCCCTGTTCCCAGAGGCCCTACATGGATGCTGAACATGTTTGTAACATGTTGAACATGTTGTTTGTAAATGTTCTTGATAGTATCCCCACAGTGAACACATCACAATGTGAAAAGTCTAAAATTTGTGTTAAAATGTGCTCATTTTCTTGACCAAAGGGCAACGTTGCTCACAGTGAGCCGTTTGGAAATTTGAGTTTATCTGGAAGTAGCATTGTAGTTGGTAGAGACTAGAAATAGAATAGAATGTGGGGGGTTTAGTAAATATATTTAGGATACAAGAGTCAGATGCAGAATGACATGGCAAAGATGTAGGTACAAAATACAAATACATCCAAACCAGGTCTTTCACTTAGTGGTGGTGGCTTTAGCATAGAACCTTTATGACACAGTTAGACTACAGCCAAGAATTAAATTTAAAAGAAATTTAGCAATCTTTTTTTTTTTTTTTTGTAGTACATATACTTTGACAGGTTTCATTCATAAACCTCCTATACCAAGAGCATTTTTCCAGGTGTTATTACAGAAGCACTAAAAAGATACAGTAACTGTGAGGAGGTTTTTTTTTGCCAGAAAAGAGTTCCTGAAGACAGTCATGCCCAGCAAACCAGAAATATGCTATTTTTGAAAGAATTTGTATATAGAAAGCATCTTCAGGAAGAAGAGATGGAATGCAATCTTCCTTAGGTATACGCCTGTTAAGATATTTTTATCATGTACTGCAATCTAATGCTAGCTCATGTAAGAGGGGCTTTGCACATTCCTTTCTCATTTCTGTTAGGAAATTAAATCCTGATAAGGTTCTATATGATGTCTCTTATCACTCTGTGGAGTAGCAATTTAAAGACCAGAAACACATATGGTTTTTCATCTTTATGATCCAGTTTTGACCACTGGAGTTTGTTTCCTGCTGCTGTTTTCACAGGGGCAGAAAATGCTTTGTCCAAAAAACCACTTACCTCTCTGCTGGCCTTCAGTTTGAGGAATGTTCTGTTAAATCCAAAATACACGGTTGTAATATTGAGCAAAAATTGGCTTCCTGCTAATAAATTCATACAAATAGTGTTTGGGTTTCTCTTGGCTTTCTTGTTAGCTCCTCATGTGAAGGGCCAGCAAACTGCAGATGAGAAATGGTGAGAAAAAATGAAGCATCACTTACAGTCAAAGAATTGGCTGGGCTAGAATTTAAGCAATGAGAAGAGCAATTGGGGGGTGTGAGGACTCTGTGGTCTCCACAAAAAGTGCCAAATTCAGCCCCCACCAGAGACCCTCCACGAGTGGAAAGCCAGAAAGATGGAGGAGCAGCAGCACAGAGGTAAACGTGTGCCCTGCATCCTTGCATCCAATCTCATTTTGCAGTGGCACTCCCTGAACATTATTTTTATTCTCCAAGACCCTCAGTGAGACAGTTTTGTTACAGCTCCTGCTTTTTGACCTTTAGGGTGTTATTCCAAAACTAATCCGTGTTTGGCTTTCTGAAAATAACATGGAGGACATAATGGAGATGAATATCCAATCAAAAATCTTAAATTGCTGTCTTTAAGGGTTGATCTTTAAATATAATCTGCCTGCAAGTAGATTACACTTATGGTCATTTGGGTACAAATGCACTTTTATAAGAGAATAATTCACTCAGGAAAGCGAGCAGAGGGAATTTAGAGAAGATGGACAAAAATAACTAGGAAGCTCAAGGAATCAATTTATGTTCAAGCATTAAAGTAATGACAATAAAGCTTTACCAGCAGAGGCTACAGATACTTCAGTGTCTGGCAGTAAAGCATGATTATTTATAAAAAAGGGAGAGAAAAGCTTGAAGAATATTTTATTTCAGTGTTAGGTCAAATAATTGATGTTGATTTCCAGCTGGCAAAAGGGTAGCAGCAAAGACATTTAAAAGTGGCAAGTTTAGGCATTATGAGGGACTGTCTTGCCAGTGTCTGAGTCTGCCAGGCTCAGGCTTAATAAATACAAGGAACAAATTCCAAGATGGGCTTCAAAACCAGTAAGGTGGGGTATTTTTGTTGTTTTAGGAGGTGGGTTGTTTGGTTGTTGTTTTGTTTGTTTTTTTTCTTGTTTTCAAACTAACTCAAGATGAGAAAGTTTAAACATGATATTTCTCCCAGAGTGATGAGAATTTGGTACAGATATTTTTTTTCTTTCTGCATGTATTTTTGGTTTGGCTGGGTTTTTTTTGGTTTTTTTTTTTTTTACAGTAAATGCATTTTCCTGTAAAGACTGCAGCACATGGGTTCCCAGGGAATAGTTCAGTTGTGTTTTGACTTCTAAAACATTTTATACTTTGTTTTCCTCTTAACTTCAGGCATTTAGAATGCATTAGGGTCACTGGTTCTATTGGGAATGCTGATGTTAAGGTTACTTCAAGGGTAATTTAATATATTTAGGTATTGAAATTCTGTAAAAGCCAAGATGCTTTATTTTGGCTGTAGGTCTAGATAACAGATATCTTGTATTGAATTCAGGTTTGGGTGGAGAAAAGGTAATATGCAGTTACAGAAGTATGTCAAGTGACACTGGAGTGTACATAGGAATAATGAAAGTAGAAAATTAAGCTCCTATCTAAACATATATATATGTGTGTATATTTATATATATATATGCATGCATACATTGTATAATGGTTAGGCAAAGAAGGAAGGGGAACATAATCTTTTAATACTGGAGAAGGTTTTTCTTCTGTGATGCTTCCCATGTTACTATCACAAGGAATTGTTGATCCAAAAGGCCATGTGAAAATAGCTGTAGAGTAGAAAAATCATGGAACTAACCTGTTCCACTCTAATAATAAATAAATGACATCAGAGTGCTCATTATTTTAATTAAATTAATGAGAAATCATTAATAGTTATGATACTTTTTTTCCCCATCATGTAGACAAGAGGGATTGTTAATTCAGGGCTCAGCAATACAAGAGCATCACAGGTCCAAGGCACCCCAAAAATTGGATGAAAAAACAACATTATAAGTTGTTGTTTGGACACAGATTTGTAGCTTACCCGTGGTAGTTGTCTTGATATGGTATAGTTAATTGTATTTTGCCTTGTCTTCTGGTCACACAGGTCTTACAGAAACTCAAGAAAATGTGCATTTGGTAAAACTTGGCATGATTTATATAGCTTGGAGCGATGAGTAAGTTCTTACTTAATTAAATGAATTATGTGGATATTTTTTAATTGTCCAAATGCCAAACCAGATACACTGGGCTTGCAACTCCTCCCTATTTTTAGAGCAATACTGACTTTATTTCTTACCACATATTTTTTTCCAGGCTAGTAATCTATAATGTACTTGAGCTATTTTGATACGGTTATCTTTAATTAAGCACATAACTTATTAATATTTTTCGAGTTGGATTAAATTCTTTTGATAGTATTTTAACATGCCAATTTGTAATTATGTTATTTCACTAGAGCAGACAGATTGGTAAGTCATGAGTTATTAGAGAAAAGAAATTGTTCTAATGAATAAACAGGGCCTTGCAGACAGTAAGCTGGTAGTGTCAAGCATCACTCAGGAGGGCCAAAATAAGGACTTGAAGGCTATTTATTACTGGACTGCAGGTATTTATCAGTATTTAAATCATAATTAATAAAAACTGTGTGGTTTTAAAAGTATGGCAATGCATCATATGATGTAATATTAGAAATATCTTTCTCCAGCATGCGCTTGATACTGTTCTGTGTTTTGGTGTTGTTACACCTAGTGCTCTGTGAAAGTGAACCAGTTAATGCCTGGTGTGATTTATGGTGTTTTAAGCTGGGAGGTCGTAACCATAAATAGTGTAAAGGGCTTTGATTTCCAGATTATGCCAAACATTCCCACTTTGAAAAATGGATCTCGCTGAAACGTGCAACGTTGGGAAAGTAAACACAACCTTTTAAATTTAATTTCCACTCTCTTGTGTGACAATTACAGATCACATGAGAAAGGAAGCCATCATAGCACGTCACATATTGAACTCGATGAAATGTATTACAATTTGAATCTCTGGAGTGGTTTTTCCTCCAGTGGGGCTCTAATTTATACCTGCTCATTCAGGAATAAATAGTGCTATTTTCTCTCTTGTCATCTGTCTCACCTCACCTCTCCTCAGCTTTTACACTGAGAAAATGATGTCGTTGAACTGAATGCTAAAGCAGCAAACTGTGTTAAGATTAATTTCACAGTCCAGCCCTTAACAATTTTAGAATGATTCCATTCATCCTTTCATTGCTGTGACAGTAGATGTCCAGCGTGGCACATGTACACAAAGGGTAGGTACGTGTGTATAGAAGGACAGACAGAATGATTGAAGGGATGAATACAGAAATGAGGGAATGCTGGTGGTGCTCTGAGTTCTCCTGAACTTCCTGATCTCATTACCACCACCCAGTGGAAAAGTCTGGAGCTAATGCCAGTTCCTGGTGTGAACTTGAGGACTTCTTCCCACGGGAATATGAGCCCAAGCTCACAGATGTGAAGTTTCTCATTGACTGTGGAATACTTTTGATCAAATTTTCAGACGCCAGATTTTTGAACTCTGGAAAAAAGATGGTGTGGCTGTTGGCAGGGAAAATAATCTGTGTTTGTAATAAATAGCCACAAATAATCTGAGATCTATTCCAGATCTCAAAATTTACAATTTTCCTATTTATTTGTGGATTTCCTTTTATCAGGTTTTCCCTTAATGCCTCACTTACTTTTGTTAAAAGATTTTTATTTCTTAAAATGAAAAGCTTTCTTATCTTGGAAATGTTGCATTTTTAACTGGGTAAAATTAATTTTAAAAAAATTAATTGCTAAAAATGACAACTTGGTGCTCATTATGTAGTCAACTTCATCTCCAGAAAAGTACCAGATGCAGAATGGCTGCTTGAAATCTCTTTGGATGTTGTTTATGGTGTTCATGTGCTGTTTGCTTTATTGTAATGCTAGTTGTGTACCTTGCCTGCTGGATTTTATTGAGCTTTGGTTTGTGGCTTGGTGGGATCACACCCATTCTGTGGTCTTTTGGCTTCTGCTTTTTGATTTATGAAAGGGTATATATTTTTTAATGATTTTTTTGTGTTGTCACTGAATGATTGTTCCTTGCAGCGTTGTGCTAGATTGTTGGAGAAGGGAAAGTGAAGAAGATTTTATATAGTAGTCAGTTGGGAAAAGTCATGGAATGGTTTGGATTGAGACCATTTAAAAAAGGTAATCTAAAAAACAAAACCTCCTGAAAACTCTCTTGCCACATGCAGGTACACCTTCCACTAGAGATGGAAGCATTGCCTCTGAGACGAAATCCATTTTTTTCTAATGATTTTTGAAAATTTAATTTATTCTGCTAGGGTTTGACTTGGATGTTTGGTTTGAGTGGATATTGGGAAACCATAATTCCATGATGGATTGTTTCAGGGATTCATTTTCCAGTTCCTGGCTCCATTTGCTTTTCACATAGAGACACTCTATTTGACAGAGGATTTGCTTCTAAGGCAGTGTTTAACATAGCACAGTGAGTTGCATTTTCAGTGTTTGAAATGCTCAGGAGTGGCTTGTGCAGCCATCAGGTGTTTTGGCTTGGGCCGTCAGGTGTTTTCTGGCCTTTGTAAAAATATCCTGCTGTTTAATGCTGTTAATAGTACATCAGCTCCTTGTTGGTGTCACCTCATGCTCTGTGTGTCATTTGCAATTTTATTTAAAATTTTTATTTGTCTGGTTTGGTTTGTTAGGAATGGATTAGGGGAGAAAACAAAAAAGATGCAGTGTGGATGTGCTGTTAGGGAAATTGTGCAGCATAAACATTAAGAAGGGAAGATACAGAGAATGCTGTATTATATCCAGTAACAACACAGGTTTTCCCAGCAGTATCCTAAAGCAGGCAGTGGTAATGTTGGTGATGGGAAAGAGCAGGGGCAGAGAAGTGTTTGCATTTCTGAACACAGGAATGTGGTGCTGGATACAGATGTGGATATGTGGAAAGAGGGAGGGGATAATTCTTGCTGGACAAGCCTTTTCCCTGAGCTGTTCTGCATAAGCAGTGCTATGAAACTGTGTGCTTTGCAGGGCTGAAGAGCAGAGAAATGAAAACAGAGCATGTTTTAATGAATCTTTGCTGCTACTTTTGAGGTTGAAGTGCAAGTCCAAGCCCTCCCAGTGCTCTCCCTGTGACACAGCCCTGGGGGCTGCAGGGCTTTAAGGCACTGCTGCCTTTCCTTATCTTTGTGATAGCAGAGCTGCACTCAGCTCAAGGGCTGGAGCAGGGAGCCCACTGTGCTGCTCCTCACACAGCATGAGGGATGTGCTGGGAACTAGGCTACCAGAGTATCCCAGTTTCCTCTTTTTCCTGCTGCACCACCCCCACAGCTGATGGATGAATGAATGCAGTTGTAATACAGTGTTTGATGCACATCACCCCTTAATGCCTTTTAAAAGGTACTCGGGATACTCCCAGCTTTCCTTCTGCTTCATGCAAGGATGAGGGGCCTCTGAAATAAGGAAACACACAAAAGGCTCAGTAAAAGGAAAAAAGGACAGGTAAAAGGAGACTGAAAGTGCAGGAGATGGTAAAAAAGGTGTGTCTCAGGCAGCAGATTACTTACAGGGAGATATTCTTAGGATAAAGTGAATTTTGTTGAATTCAATAAGAATTGCTATGGGAATTTAATTGGGTTTGTTGTGACTTGAGCACAGATATTCCTTTCTGTCCTTGACGGGTATGTTTCAAGAGAGAATTTGTTTCAATCATTTGATTTGTCAGGATATGTTAGTAACACATATGCTGTGCCATGCTTTAAAAATTGCTAACCAAAAGAGTTGATACTCTTGAATATTTTTTCTGGGTTATGCAAGGATTATTTCTTAAATAATGAATATTATTAAATATTAGAATGCAGACTATTGAGTGTTCTCACGGGCAGAAAAACAGTAGAATGCACAAGAATTAATTTAGTTTGTTCACTGGCTTCTAGTTCACAAGTTTTCCAGAAAGTCTCTCAAATCCATACCCTGCTTCTTGAGTAGGTATTTGCTGTTTTATACAGGAACAACTCCTTGGAGATTTTTCCCAAATGGAAAAATAAAACAATGAGTAACTAAGCAGCACTGGTTATTATTACATAGCAGAGATTTGTATAAATAGCAATATAAACAGCTGAAAGCCCAGATACTTACCCAGGAGAACAGGACAGAGATGGAAATAGGGAATATTGATGGTCAGAGATTGATGAAATCAGCAATTTATTAAAAATAAAAGATTTGGGAAGGAAGAAGCATCTTGGGCCTGTGTGATTATAATAAACAGGATGAGGCATGAAAACTTAGGTGAAGGGTTGAGATAGATCTGAGATCAGCTAAAAAAATTAAAAAAGAAAGACAACCAGTATAAGCAGGACTAGAAAAGATGTATTTTGCTTGTCAGGTGTTATTTGTTGTCCTTTGTTTATCCAGTGCTTTGGAGGAATCAGGTGGTTTTTAATTGTTTCTTGTTTTTTTCCCTCCTTAATTGGAGGAGGCCAGTGATTTTTATGAGCAGGAGCTGTAGCAGCTTTCAATGCTGTTGCTCACCTCTGCTTGGTACAAAGCAGGGTGAACCTTTGAAACCTGAGCTGTGGGAGCAGATTATTTCTCTGTTGCTACAAGAAGATGTTCCCAAGTCCTTGGACTCTTAGCAAGAGCATGCAAGCAGTGCCTGCATGGCTCTGAAAGGCCAGAGAGCAGCTGTACAGCCCTGAAACTTCTAAAAACCCCTGAAAGGGCCCAGGTATGGCTGCAGCAGCTGTGAGTAAATGTGCCAGCAATGTGTCTGTGTGCAAGCATTTCAGGGAAAAAGGTTCCATTTTTTTGAGATGGTGGATGTATGGACTTTCATTCCCAGGCAGAAGAGTCCTCACCTATCAGTAATGTTCTGTTTAGAAGGTGGTAAGAAATTGTTCTAATCCAAGTTGGAATATATTTATTCCCAGGAAAGAGTTGCCTAATTTTATTTCTTGCATAATTTCATGTCTTTTCTTCTGACATTTTTGAGAGGGATCCACACCCATGGTTCTGTCTTGAAAGGGAACCAGGCCTCAAGTGTGCTGTGTTTTTAAATTTATCAGGTATTTATAATATTGACTTGATTTTCACATGGCAACGAACTTGCTGGTTATTTCTAGATGTACACGTACATCCTGATAACCAGAAAAATCTGTGCATATACATTATCACAATCTTTTTTTGGCTGTAACAAGAAGCAGCAAATTCTGATCTCTCACCTGTGGCTCGGCTGTCAAAACTTTCCACTTTTGCCATTTCCATAATTCCTTCCTAAGTGCTGGAAATGCTAAAGAATGACTGACAGCTGTCAAAATTTACTATTCACTGTGTATGATCCGAGGCAATGATAGAAGATGTTTATCAGAAAGGGGCACATCTCAAAAAAATGGGACTTGCTTCATGAAGGATGCAAGCACCTGAGACAATAATTTCTGCCAGGGAAGTGTTTGTGTGTGTCCCCATCCTCAATCATCTGGCAGCAGCTCATCAGTTTTGGAGGACAAGATGATAGGACACTGCTATTTTGTTGTCAGCAGTAAATGCTGACTAAGAGACGTGTTCAGATGTTGCATCATGTTTCTGGGCTCCTTTTCTAAGGTGCTCCTTCTTTTGGCACTGGAAATTCATCCCATCAATCTTGATTTTCACAAAGCAGACTAAAGGTGAAGCAGGTTGGACGATGAGCCAGCTAAGAGTGTTTCACACCTCACATGAGAAAAGCTGCAAACCACAGATACCTTATGGGGGAGAAAATCCCCAACAAAACAACAAACCACACTTAAAGCATCTTCCTCGTGCACATCTTAGACTGTGAAAAATTCTGGTCCTGGAATCCAGCTCCGGTTTGTGTGCTGCAAAAAGAAAGGATCCCTTATGCTGGGGAAGGAGCAGGGGCTTGCCACAGCTGCCTCATGCTGATGTACCTAATGGTTTTTAGCCCACTTTGCTGGGGGCTTTGTACAGCCGAGGCGAGCACATCACACAGGCGTTGAGGCTGAGGATCGCAGAGTCTGCGCCAGAGCCTGCAAGAAACCATGCTCGGTGTCCTTTTCCTTGCAAACGCCCAAGCCCTGCGAGGCCGGGTGGGCAGAGCCGCCTCCGCCGGCGGGCCCGGCCCGGGAGAACCGTGAGTGACCGCGGGGAGGGGCGGGGGAGCCCCGGGAAGGGAGGATGCAGGCACCCCGGGACCGGGGGATGCGGCCCCAAAGGAATGGATGCGGTCCCCCGAGCGGGAGGGATGCAGGCACTCCGGGAAATGGGGGATGCGGCCCCCCAAGGAGAAGGGATGCAGGCATCTCGGGAAAGGGGGATGCGGCCCCAAGCGCTTCCCGTGACCCAGAAGTTTTGCCAGCCCGCTCCCGATGCTGCGGGATGCGGCGGGGATGGGCTGCGGCGGCCGCAGCCCGGCGAAGGGCGGGATGGAGCTTACCCCGAGCGAGGATGGGGAATGACCGATTTCCCCCAGTTGCGTTGTCACGGGCCAGAGGAGCCGAGAGCGGCGGGCGATGGGGAGCGGGGGGGCTGCTCCGGCCGGGCAGGTGGAGGTGCCTGTGAGTAGGGTGTTAGAGAAATATGTAACAAAAAAAAGAGAAAAGGGCGCGGTGGAGGCTGCTCGGAGGAGGGGCAGGGCGGGAGCGTTGGGCTGGGGGCGTCGCACCCCGGGCATCTCTCCATGCCCACCCCCCCAGATCCCCGAGGAATCACACTGGTCGCCGTCCCCACCCCCGGAAAAAGGAGGGCACAGCCCACCTGCGGGGCTGGCTGGCTCGGGGCGCCGGCTCTGCCCCGTCCCCCCGCCCGTCCCCCTTTACCTGCCGGCGGCCCGTCCGCGGCGGGGGCAGCGGGGCGTGGGGCGGTGGGTGGCGGTGGAGGCGGCGTGTGACAGATGTCCTCCTCTGACAGCGCTCGGTACCAGCCCAGTGGCTCCCTGCCATTGGCTCAGTGCAGCCGACCGGCAAGGCTGCTCGCTATAATAGCACTATGCCTGCCAGCGGCGGCGGCAGCTCGCTCGGCTCCGCCGCGGCCGCCCCGCCGCGCATCCTCCTCACCCTCCTCATCCTCCTCACCCTCCTCCCGCGGCCGCGCCGCGCCTGAGGGGCCGCAGCCCCCGCCGGCCCCGGCCCTCCCCGCCCAGCCCCGGCGAGCCCGGCCCGAGGAGGCGGCCCCGGCCCCATGGAGTGCTACTACATTGTCATCAGCTCCGCGCACCTCAGCAACGGGCACTTTCGCAACATCAAGGGAGTTTTCCGCGGCCCCCTCAGCAAGAACGGCAACAAAACTCTGGTAATGGCTTCTCCCCTTGCCTTCCTCCTTCTCCTCCTTGGCCGCGGCGGGGACGCGGTGCCCTGGGGGCAGGCGCTGCCGTGTCCCCGCAGAGCTGCGGGCGGCCCGGGGACCCTCCCGGGCGGGAGCCGCAGGGCCGGGGCTCCGCAGCCCGGGGAGAGGCGGTGCTGCCGCGGGGCTGAGCGCGGGGGCTCCGCGGTGGCCGCCGGTGCTGTCCCCGGTGCGGGCACAGCCGCGGGTCCCGCCCGGGGAACTGCGGGGAGGGAGCCGAAACTTGTCCGCTGGCTCGTCCGAGCCCTTTGGGTAGGGAGGTGCGTTTGAGCAGAGCCTGGGAAACGATCCGCGTTTTGGTTTGTTGGCCGCCAAGTTCTCTTTGAAAGCAGAACTCGGGGTTTGACAGGACTCGCTGGGTTTGGGTAATTTGGTGTGGTAGATGGTCCGGGAAGCCTGCACGGGCTATTGGGGTTGTTTCTGAATTGATGCTCCATACTCGGGTATCTGTGCATCTGTTGGGTTTGCTGTGGTTTTGCTGACTTGCTGGAACTCGCCTCGTGCTGCTCCTGAACTTTAATGGGAGAGTGACGGTGCAGTAGCCTTGGCAATGCATTTGCTCTCCTGCCTGCTCCGATAAAAGGGATGTGGGATAGCGGCAGGCTGGGTGAGCTGCATGGCAGAACATCTCAATCACGGCACAACACAGTGTGGACAGATGTCTGGAGAGGAGGATGGAGCTGAACGAGGGGCTTAGCCACGTTGTTTATCTCTCCCTGCCATCACTGCCTCATTCTGAAATCCTCTTTGGAGGAGATGGAGCAGAACTTACTCACCACATTCTTGTTCCCTCGAATGCACGACCTATATTGATGGGGAATTTGCTGAAGTACTTAACATTTGCTAGAGTTGGCAAGCTTGCAATTTCTTCCTAAATAAAGAGATTAAAGCAAGTCTGAGCCAAGTCATAAAAATAGTAACTACTACGAGAGAATCTGAGGCAGATTTTTGGACTGTTTCAAATGTGAAGTTCCTGCTTTCACGTTGTAAATCCTTACAATTTTATTTGCTGTGGATTCTGCATATTTTTCTGTCAGGGATCACGTTCTTGGAATTTTAAACAAGTATTTGTAGTATCCATGAGATGGCAATATGTGTGTAATATTTCACTGTTACAGTTGCAAACCCAAGACCTACTGCAGAAATATTTGGTACATTTCAAATAATGGCATGATACATCACCTTCTTCCTACTAAACAATTTCAGTAAAGATGCATTTGGCAGGACTGAGAATAGTCTGATGTAACTTTTGGACTGTGTATTATCTTGCAGTTCATAATGGATTCTGCTTCAACAGCATTTTTTTAAAAAATATTTTTATTCCCTTGGCAACAAAAAAGAAAAAGGCAGCCTTGAATTCTCAATATTCCTGATTAATTTATTTACTGATAAAATTATTTGCAACCAAAATATTTTGGGAAAGACTGGTGCTAACTTCAAAGTCAAATAAAAGATAATTGTGTGGGCTTTGAAGGGCTCATACTCTGGGAAAAAATGTACTCTGGAAAGAAATTTTAACTCAACCCTGCTGTTCATTGAGACAGATGTGAGGGGAGACAAGGCAGTGTTGGTTGTGGGACTGCCATGAGAGCCCTCAGTGTGTGCACTGAGCACTGGCGAAGTTTTTGCTGGGTTGAAAAGGAAAAGTTCTTGATGTTGGCTCTGTGGACAGCAAAATGAAATCCTTCCTTATGAAATAAATGGTGTAGATGCAGGCATGAAGGCTTGTGTTTCTGTTTGGGCTATTTTTTTATTTATAGGAGGTCAAGATACCATGAAGTTGTGATAATAGCTCAGAATGGACAGTTCTGTGGTGCTGAAGTACCTTTACATCCATTTCAATAGGAAAATCAGATATTTCAGAGGGTTGGTCACTTTGACTGTAAACAAGCTTTTCAGACTTAGAAGAATGAAAATATTTGTTAGTGTAAGCTAGACTGAGTCTTTAGAAATTCCAGTAAGAACACAGCCTTTTAGTGTGCTCTTGCTGTCTTCCACCATAGAACAAGACTAGGAGAAACAGCAATCTGTGAAGCTAAAAATCAGAAATTTTGAAGCTGCTCTGACTCAGACATATCTTCCTATTTGCTGTAAAGCGTTCATTGTCTCTTCATCTGAGCTCCAAGCTTTCAAAAATCACTGCTTCCTCATGAACCAAGGAGAACCTGAAAGCAGCCTCCCTTTGTAGAGCACAGGATTGCTTCTGTGCAAAACTTACCCTTGTTAAGTTTTGGTTCTCCTTCAGAGTTCTGCCACCACGCTCTGTCTAGGAATAAAGGTGAGCATTTGTTTCAGTGGAATTTCACATCAAGTAGAAAAGTGCTGGGTCTAGTCAGATGATGTTGTGGTTTTGAGATGATTTTATGTGGTGTATCTTCAAACCTGAGCTGGTCAGGGTTCAGGGGAGAAAGCTCCTTGGACCTTTTCACTACTGTCCTATTCTGGAGTGACCTGATATTGCCCTGAAACTCTTTTTCTCTTTTTATTTTTGGCCCTGCTCTCCAGGAGAGGTCACTGAGAGATTTTTTCCTCCTGATTGTTTGTCTCTGTGGGTGATCCTTACGTGTTTGTCCTCTGCCTGTGTCCTGTCTCACACAGAATTAGTAGTTTCAAACTCTCTGAAGATTTGGTTCAAAACTCCCAGAATACAGCAGGAAGAAAGAGCTGGTAGGGAGCATGAAACACAAAGCTTTGGCCTTCCATAAAGGCTGCTCAGTGGAGAGCATCAGAGAGTTACTTTCTGGTAGAAAAGATGGAGTGACAGTGTTTCTACTGCCTGGTCTTTATCTGTCTTTAATGCCTAGTGAGTGTGGGCTTTGAGATGGGGTTATTTGGGAGGGGGAGAGAAGTACATGAAGGGTAAAAAATACAAAGTAGGAGGAGGAGAATGGGGAAAGCCACACTTCCATTCCTCAAAAGAAGGCATCGGGAAAACCTGAGCTCAGAAAGTGGTGGAAGTCATAAAAGGGAACAAAGGATAGGGTGGCTTTAGGAAACTGAGAAAACAGGTTACTGTAAAACCTTTTAAAATTAAATAAAATAATTAAAAGTTGCTTGTGAATGAACCTTTAGTCGGGTGAGGGTGGGAAAGGAAGGAATGTGTGTCTACATGCAGTTTGGGTATCTGAGAGCTTTGCCCAGTGCATGTGGTCCCCCCTGGCCCCTGGGGTATGGATCCCTTACCCAATTGCAATCTGCTGCTTCTTGTCAGGAAAATAAATCTGAATAAGGAATTGATGGCAATTGGACCCCTGTGGAAGAATAGCCTTCAAACTCTTATTAAAAAGTAACTTCAGAAAATGAAGAATGGTTAAAAGAAATTGGTGGTGTTTGTGCTGTCAGATAAGGCTTTGTCCTCTCCCTGTGCAGTTTGTATTGCCTGAAATATCCTCCAGACATGCAGAGTCTGCTAACAATAGCTCATCTGCCACTGGAGTACTCCACGGCAGCTCTTTGGAAGGTTTTGTTGTTGTTGCTGAGTACTGTCACCAACTGCCATGTGGTCCTTGTGTGGCAGATGGTTTCTGAGCTAGAAACTCAAGACTTAGCATGTGGGTCAATGATGTTTCAAATTTCTAGTGCTCTTTCTTCATTTTCATGCTTTTTGGTGTTTTAATCAATGAATATTGGTCTGATTGCTTGGCCATTTCATGTCAGAGTTTGATATTATGCTATGAAGTTTTCCCAAGGATGTTCTTTTTGGCTGTAGCAGTTTAGAAAATTTTTTGTTGCAAACTCTTTGTTTTGCCTATGATTCTGATACTCTGTTATTTTTTTTGGCCTTATGTTATTGCTGCCAAATTACAGTGGTCTGTCTTTGTAATTCATCTTCCTTGCTGTGGCTGCTGTCTTGCAGTTTATAATCTCAAAAAATATTGAAACTTGTATGAAAAAAAACCCACTTTCTGGAGAGAGAAATCAGTTGTTTGGAGTTGGAACCATAGGTGATTTTTTAAAATCCTTTAAATGTCTTTCAGGATGTAAACCCCAAACTAGGATAAAGTATTTATCCTGGTTAATATATAAAATTTTTGGTTGGTCAGCAAGAGAAGTGACTCTTTGGCTTTCTGAGTAGCTGGTATGTGGCTGGTGACTGAGTATCTGCTGTTTCACCTCAAGGTACTGCACTGCTGTAAAGGGCTCTGTTTCCTTGAGATTTACAGTGTGGAAGTGTGGGGCTGCTTCACGTCTTTTAATTGTACAGATAGATTTTCTCTGGTGGTGATCAGAGTGAGTAAGGTGCTGTCACTTGGCTGAGGAGGTCAGGGGAAAGCTTAGACCTCTGTGTGGTGTAAATTGCTACTGTAATTCTAGTTTCAAGTGTCTTGTTGATAACAGATAGAAAGCAGATAAGATTAGAAGGTCCTGATAAGGAGTTGGTTAAAGGACCAAATACACCAAACACAAGAAACTATTTTTGTGATTAGCAGTGACCTCTATATTTGTAAGTTTATACTTTGGGTAAAAAGTGCGACCACAGGGCACTCCAGGGGTAGAATGGAAACAGTGGTCCCCAGGTCCAAGTTATTTAAACTGTTGTCTATAACTATCACAAGTTATTTAAAACTGGAATCAAACTCTGAACTCAATGCCCTAAGCCTTGTGGAGAAGATGATCTCATGAACTTCAGGTGGCTACCATGTAGTAGAGCTTTGCGTCTCCCAGCCAGCTGGGTTATGACTGCAGGGATATTAATTAATTAATAATGTAATTAATTTGTTTATAACTCCTTTTAGAAGTCCTAGGGCATGCCTCTATTTTTGTGACAACTCCATGGAGTTCAAACACTGTCACACTTGTGCCCTCTGAAAGTGCCATCTGTTGCTCAGGCCGTCTGTTGTCTTCGGCTCTTTTACACTTTGTAGAATATTTCTGTATTCCCACACCTCCTAAAGTAAATAGGTTGTGGCAGACATAAAAATGTATTATATGAGAACTTCTATTACAAATACCATTCCCTACTACAGGAAGAAAGTATTAAACGAAAACATTTCCTGATGAATTACAACAGCAGCTGTAATTCTGCATGATCAGGGTAAATGTCCATTGGTTTCAAGCTATCTAGAACACATATAAAATAAACAATGCTTACCATAGGTTTATTTTAAATACTGGCAAAATGGCATCCTGCAGTTCTGTTTGCCATATTGTATATTACTAGTAGCAGGAGGGTAATTTTTCAATTCTATCTTACACATGCAGAATTTAATAGAACTATTGCAATACATTGTTTTTCATCGTTAATGTTGCAGAATTTGTAGGGTTGAGTTACTAGGCCACAGTTGTATTAGTTAAGGGAGAAAAATCACCTGTTACTTCCTTCAGTGGTTATGTTCCCTCTGGATCTGCTAATGTCTTTTTTGACCTAAGTTTGAAACTTGAAAACATTCACATCTTTTCTGTGAAAGAAGCTGAACAGTCACAATTCATTAAAATATTAAAGTGGCAAAATAAATTCTGCCTCATTTAATTTTAATAATTAATAAACATTACTTAGATCGTGATTGAAAACCAACCACTCAGAAGGCAAGGGAATAATCTGATAAAGTTTAAGGAAAAATAAAATCATAACTGTGTCCTACTTCTAAAGTCCATTTGTTTGAACTCAGGTTACTTGGTTTATTTGTGTGAAGCTGTCTCTAACAGTTCTGGCTCAAAACATTATCAGCAGGCGTGTTTTGGTGAGTTTAGAGGAAACTTTCATCATTTAAGTGCATTTCCAGAGCAATTCAGAGAGGTCTCCAGCCTCGTGCAGCGAGCTACAGCACTCCTGTGTCCATCACACTCTGCGTGACTCCATCATCTGGTCCAAAAAATAGCAGGAGCTGGAGTCCAGCATGCAGCAGATTTAAATTGGGGCAGCTTCTGCTTCAGAGCTATTACTGAGCAGGCTTTTGTACTGTAAAAGCTTATTAAATGCATGGTAAGCTTCAAACACATCGGTGTTCTGTTGAATGTAATTAGACTATTACCATGGTTAAATTAGTACACTTGTTTAGTTTTTTTCAGATCCAGGCCTTAAAGAATAAGTCTGAGGAGAGCCTTTGCCTTGAATATTTTCTGATGCAAATATCCATAGCAATCTCCAAGCTCTGAGATACACAACGTTAATTTTAACACGTTGCTCACACTTGGAAAATGGTGTTGCTAACGTGTTGTTTACCATGCTGCTAACTGGAAAACAGCAAGCTGGCTCCTGTATTTTCCAAACCACAGATTTTTTTTTTGAAGTCTTTAAGCTAATTGGACTTTTCCAAGGTGCAGATTGCAATCCCAAAATTCTTGGCTTTTCTGTGGGCTCTGGGAAAATGCAGGTTTCTTGACCTTCCCATCAGCAGGGATGCACAGTTGAAGAAAGGAATAAACTGATTTATGGATCTAGAGGACACTGAGTGGTGAGTGGCCTCTAAGCTGAGCACAGTGGGGTTTTCTGTAGGATTTGACTAAGATGCTGCAAGATCTCTGATGCCCCTAACTGGTGGCAGTTGCAATATTTCCTTTTCTGTATGGCATTCAGGCATGTCAGCAGGAACAATTATTGTCTGCAAAAATCAAAGCCATTGAATAGATGCATCTTAAAATGTAGGTAGGGATGAGCTTGAAGAATCCCACAAAATCAATACAGAACATTTTCTGTGATTTAATATCTTAATGCAGTTAATAATTATTTATAAGGGAGATTCTTGAATGCTGCCTGGTGGTAGTGGAAAGTGAGTTGATTTTTTTTGTTTGCTCACTTGTGATTCAATTGTAAACATGGGAGGAGAGGGAGTGAGCCTTCCTAATTTGGCTAAATCTGGCCAGTCCCTTAAAAACAAATACTCGTCAGAGCCTTCTATTTTTCCACACATTTTTTGGAATGAGAACAAATGCTTTTCCCCCAGCATTCTTGAGAGACTGTTATATGATGAGCTGTGACTTAGTGTTGTTTAAAAAACCCCAAAGTAAACAAAACAACATTTACTCACAAGGAGGCACAATATTTGTCATGTTTAACCTTGTTTGTTCAAGGGAGATAAGGAACTGTCTGAAGGCATCAGGAACCAGGAGATTTTAACTCATAGTGTAATTAATTTATTTTGTTAAAATATGTTCCTTTCCTCTGAGGACTGGCCAAGGCAGGGGTACAGATGGGGCAGAGGGTTTTTTATTTCTCTCCCTTGGCAGAGAATGTTTGTTCTGAACACTGAGTTATGTGTGAGCATGAATTTCTGTGGGAACTTTTTTTTTTCATTTTAATTAATTCAGAGAGTAAATTTTCAAATATTTTTCATACGGCATTTTAAATGGGTGGTAGTTATACAAATAGTGGTGTAAGAAAGGAAATGCAGATTCTTTCTTCACAGCTGTAAGAGCAAATCCAGAAATAATGCCTGGAGAGTGATCTCCATATCTCCCACCTGGCATTGCTTCCCTGATTGCATGTGATAAAGAACAGGTTTTGTGTTAAAATTCTGCAAGTGGCGTGAAGAATGTTGAGAACTGGTTTGAGGAACTGAGAGATTTTTGTTGTTTGTTTATGTTTAGATGCTCATCAGCATTCTTGGTTTGTACCAACGACTTAGGACTCGTCAGGCTTTGTGTCTGACTGTGGTGATTTGCATTTTTGAAATGATTTTTTTTATGTGTGTGAAAATGATATTTTTAGAGAGGCTTCTTTCCCCAAATAGCAAGTGATCAGGCTACCTCCTCTGGGACCCAGCTGAACTCAAATATTCATGTTGCAAGATTTCTCACAGCCAGCACAGAGCTTGATTGCCTACGTTGACCAAGGCTTGGTCAGATTTTCTTTCAAACTTAGCACTGCACAATATCTGTTAGAATTTGCCTTTTTGCCTTATGGGAATGAGTTTTTGGGCTTAGGAAAGGAGCTTCCTTCCCATCTAACTGATAGCATACCTCCACAATGGATATAAATCAATGTAGGTGTCCCTGCCCATGGCAGTAGGGTTGGAACTGAATGGTCTTTGAGTCCATTCCAGCCCACACTGGTCCACATTCTGTGGTCTGACACCTGTGAGACTATTACTGGGGCTGGGGCAGTATTTTCTGTGTGCAAGTGTCCATGAAGTTTGTGGGGTTTTTTTTATAAATACATTTTGATTTACATTGCAGAATACAATTGTTTAAATAGCTGCAAATTCTAAGTATTTAATTTCTGCTGCAGCTGTTTTTGACAGGAAACCACAATACTCATTGCAGAATATCAGCTACCTCTTCATCAAATGGATTTTGATAAAATGTCTGGAGTTAAAACTTGGGGCACACTTGGGTCTGTAAAGGATTATGATGCATAGGGGTTCTGCCCAAGCAGTCCATGAAGCAACCTGAGCCTAAATTTACAAAGCAAAGGCAAAATGCCTTTTTATTTTTTAAACTAGTCATTATTGAAATGTATAATTATTTTGCAAAGTTTGCCTAAAGTTATGTAATTGCATAGGATCTTTTGTCTTCCTCTTTTGGAAACAGTTGGCTTTATCATGAGAGAGTAGAACAAAGACAAAGATGTCCTCAAACTTTGCCAGCCACTAAACCTGCCTGTCCCAGTTGTAGTTCTGAGCCTGCTTATATAAGTGTTGAACCCTCATCTGGGTTGGTGTCTGAATTTTTAATAAAAGGGCAAAGTAAAGAAGTGGTCTAAATGTCTTTATACCAAAATTCTTGTGCTTCTTATAAACTTGCTGCATAGTACACTGTGGGTGTAGTCTCCATTTTTGTGGTTTTTTTTTTTTTTTTTTCAAATTCTATTTTTATAAGGTACTCATTATTGTAAAAAAAAAGTTTTTAGGTTTGCTTAAAAGTGAGACTCTGGAAACTTAATTCAATTGCATGAAGAGTATTATGCTCTTCTACATGAGTAGTAAGCAACTCTTTCTACAAATAAATCAAGGGCTTTAGTAGCCTTTTTTTAAAGCAAAATACCTTTTATGCTGCTAGTTTACAAAACATTCTTAAAATATAGTTAATGCTTCAGGATACTCTGAGGGTGGCAGTGGAATATACTGCTGAATAAATGGGTTTTCTGGCTTCTTTCCATTGATATTTCTAATAGCAATGCTAATTTTTTTCTGATAGTTTTATGGAAATATTTCATGAGGGAGAAAAATCAAGATAATATTTGCTTGTCCTTCTGCTGTGCAAATGAGCCAGTAAATCATCTGACACCTCTTTGTTTGGCAAATAAGTGAATTTGCATGAACTAGCAGGTGGAATTAAGGATCAGAAAGAGATGAAAGCAGTTGTAAAGGATTACTTCCAAAGGTTTGTGGAGTTGTAGCCTGTTGTATTACTAATGCTGAGCAGAGAGGAAAGCTTCCCACCAGCAGGATGTCAGAAATGTTTGAGGATTTCTTTATGAAACACCTTGGAGTGCTCGTGGGTATGGAAGTGTCATGGCAATGTAATTAGAAAAGTCCAGCAAAACCTGGTGGCTGCGCCACCAACTCCCTGTGGTGGCTGAGTGTGCCCAGAGTGGACCTGCTTTATAAGGAACGGAGAATTAAAGATGGAAAAGTGCAGCTTCCCAGGGAAAGCAAACTGCAGCGAGCTGTGTGAAGGAAACCAAAACTGCCAAGGTATTTAACAGAGAGAAGATGTGGAGTCACCGAGTGGTAACACGTCATTGGTGAATAACATCATGATGGAAATGGAGAAAAACAGGACAAAGGTTTGCTTGGCCTTGTCACAGCAGTGGCACTGTCTGTGTGGTTTGTTCAGATTCTTGTGCTGGGAAACCAGACAGGCTTGGAGAACTTTTGGTCAGTCAGGCTTGTCTTGGAGGTGTGTGAAGGAGGCACAAGTTCAAGTTAAGAGATGGAAAATCCTGATCAAATACAGGGGAACAAAGTAAAATTGAGGGTGGTCAAGCACTGGAAGGAGAGAGCTGTGGTATGTCCAACCTTGGAGATGCCCAAAACTTGACTGAGCAGCATTAATTTAACTGACTGTGCTTTTAAGCCAAGTGCAGGACTAAATATCCCTCTGTCCTCAGTCAAGGTTACAATTTCACATTTGATCTGTAGGAGAGTATGGAATGGAATCCTTTTAATGGAATCCTCTGTGGTGAGCTTCCTTTGGGAGCAAGGCACGTCCCTGCTGTGCCCTGCTCCCAACCTTTTGGGACTCCTGGGTGCTCCTGGCTTCCCTCATCCCAGCTGGCAGGAGCACTGACATCCTCTGGGGAGCTCCTGATCCGTCAGGGGTCTGAGACACAGGGCTTGTTTCAGCTCTGAGGAACAAATAAATCAAATGCAACTATTAAATCTGTTTAGGATTCCTTTGCAGGGATTCCCAGGCTGAGTCATGCCATTCGCAGTCAGTGACCCAACTTGTAATTAAGGGAGATGATAGACTCGGAACTTTTCCAAAACTAATTCATATTTAGCTCTCACTCTCCACAAATCGTGTGCACTATCAGCAGGATTTTATTGATTGCACTTTTTCATATTGAAAATTACTGGAGTATATAGCCTTAATTTTGGGAAGGCTTTTAAAAGGTACTCAGGAACACAACTGACAGAGAAATTGAATTGTTGTCATTGGAACAGCTTTATGCAGAGGCAAGGAAAACTGAAGCCAAGCATTGTATGCTGCAGTCCTTCATTATAGATTGTTCCAAACAGGGGAAAAATGAGAAACAAACTATCAACCTTACCTTGTTCAGCCCACAGAGCTCTTCCACTGTGGCATGGGCAGTGTGCACTTCCACAGTTTGAGTATTTGCAGGAAATTGTTCGGATATTTTGCACCTTTTCAGACAGTGGGTGTGGTGTGCTTACAGTTTTGATATAAGTATATATTTATATACTTATACATATACTTTATATACTTTATGTTCTTATATGTACTTATATACTTGTATATAAATTGTACAATATATTATAAAGTATATTATATATAAAATATATACTTAGTATCCATATCAGTATATATTTATATAAGTATATAGAAATATATACTTATATATACATTAAGTCTATATTTACATACTTAGTTTACATTAAATATTTATATTTCAGCATGTATTTTTATACTAGCATACATGTACAATATTATTAATATTTATTCTGTATATTCTAGCCCATTGTTTAACACAGTGGTGTGGCATCATGCTCATTTCCTATAGCCCTTGATTGTCCTAAGGAAATGTGATCCTGAAGGAAGGAAGTGCCAGGGTTCTTTATGAGCAGCTGAAATTCTCTTTTCTGTGAGAGGGGCCTTGTTAACTCCAACGGTCTCCACTCAGCTGACTGGAGCTGAGGAGAGAAGTTCCCATAGAGAAAAACCTTAGAGAAGTTCCCACAGAGCAAATCAGTGCATGTGAGGATTGTGGCTGCTCTCCCTCATCCCCATCAGAGGTAGCAGAAATTTGGAGCTTTCTTTGAAGTGCCCTGGTCACTGCAGGCCAGGTAGGTTGTGGCTAATGCTGTGTTGTAGCCATGAGAAGAATGCTGGATTTATTTTCAAACCAGTTAGTAGAGTAACTAGGGCCATGCATAATCACCTTCTCAAAAAAAACCAAAACAAAACCTGTCAGAAGTTTTATGCATAGTAAATGTGAAAGCTACAATATGGAATGAATTATCAAATGGCTCAAGTTCAGTGTCTCTTTGAAAGCTACAGGAGGGTGTGCAGAGGAAATTGCATTTGTATTTTACACCTGACAAATTGAATTACAGCAACAAATCTGTATCATTACAATTCAGAGACCAGGATTTCTTCTTGGAGCCTGGGTAATTAGAAGCAGAACTATACTTGAAGGTTCAAATTGGATTCTTAGAAAGAGTCCTTTACATGAATATGACCTATACAAAAATCAGTGTTTTCATCTCTTCTATTTTAAGAATTTTGAATCATAATGTAAAGTGACTCATCCATTATTTCCTCATCTCTTCATCAGCAAGACGCACAAGAAATTATTCCTTTGATTGTTTCTCTGCAAATGGGAAATCTTTACAGTTTCTTCTCTTTTCAGCAGGCATTCATAAATCCAATTAACATTAATGAGTCTCACATGTGTGCGTCGAGAGAGAAGCAAATGGACCTTTTGTCTCTCTGAGTGTGTGTTCAACTGCAGAAAATGAAATGAAGGAAAAGCTTTTGGTTAATAACGGGTTACCGAGTCAGGAGCTCCTGTCTCATTTTGCAGTAGCTAACACATTCCCCTGGTTCTCTCTCCCCTGTCAAGGGTCCTTGTAGGAGCTGTAAATGCAGGATGAGCAGTGCTGTTGGTGAGGTGGAGAGAGCTATTATTACCTCCAGTTCTAAGATTAATTACTAATAGGTCATGTTTTCAGCGGAGTGGCAGGATTGCAGTGGGGTTAATGCGACTGTGCTTCTGTCTCATGACACAACTCCATGGGAACAGAGGTAGAAAAAGTAAAAAATATTAATAGCTCAGTGACCTATAAAGAAGAAATACTTAGTGCCCTTCTTTAGAGGTTCTGTTGTCTCTCTGAAGAGCAGGATTGATGCTGCAAGAAGTGGGTGACATTTTGTGTTATTCAGCAACATTTCTTGTTTACTTACAGGCACTCTTAGAGCAGCTACGACTTTCCCAATGACACAGGAGGTCTTGATCAAGCTCAGTGCTGTTAGCAAGTGAATGGGGTCTTAGTAAATTAAATACTGCCTCTAGGAAAGCATCTGCTCCTGTTGCTGGCAAAACAGTCTGAGCACAGGGTATTTTGCTTAATTTAATTTGTTGCAAATTAGCACCAACATTTGATTGCTGATTTGGGTATTGGGGTTGGGAAAGAGGACTCCAGTCGAGGAAACGTTTCCTTGGATTTGGCAGTGCTGAAGTTTGGGGTGGGGTGGGTGGTTCACAGCAGTGCCACAGCCCACCAGAAGTCCCACTAGGGTCCTCCCACAGTCCCCCCCACCCAAACCTGCTGTGTGTCCCCAGAAGACAGTCACAGCTGACATGTGGAAAGACTCCGAACAGCTCAGCGTGGTATAAATACACTGAAACCATATGGTCTATCAGAATCATAATATCACTTCAGAGGTTTAGAAATAGTGTGTTTATTAGCTGTAATCACTTCAGAATTTTCATTGAAGTGAATAGCTGTAAGTACTCAATATAGCTGTATTTCCATACAAACCTTTCTGCGGTGTGGTTTGGAATAGAAGGCACCATCATTCACCCGAAAAAAGAAGAGTAGAAGGCTCTTTGGGTATCCCCTGTGTCTGACAGCCATCCAGTGGATCATGATTATGCTTTGACAGAGCTATAGACTGTGGCTGACTCCATATGAGATGATCTAATGCGTACATTTATATCAGATGCTCTCTGCTTTAAAATAACTGTTGTTGCACTTTTCTGCCATTAAGTATTTCCTGAAACTATTACTATTTTGCAACTGTGCTTCCTTTGTGTTATTGGAAAGGAAGCCCATTTTGTCCTGACTAATTGCTGTCTCCTCGATGGCTGCATCCTTCAGATATTTGTAAGCTGTAAGAATCCTCATTACTTGCACCTTTTCCAAGCTTGGCATGCTCAGCTGTTTTCCTTTCTTCATTTATCAGTTCCTCTGGTTTTGATGATGGCGTGGCTTTTGTTTGAACTCGCTCCAGCACTTCAACACAAATCTATCAAAATGCCTCCCAGCAGTCTGTTTAAAAGGTGAAATTAGAAGAATTCCAGGGGTGTTGCTAGTGCTTCCTTGATGTGTAGGTACCTGGGGGGGTGGATTGTGCAGTCTGCCTTTATTGTGGCATGTGCTTGTTCTATACATAGTCTCACCAGCATCACTGGGACCACTCACTTCACTCTATTCTTATCATTTCCCTGTCCCTCCTCCACTCCTCAGATTCCTTGTCACAAATGCTGTGTTGGGCTGTGGGTAGAGTTTTCAGTTTCCTGGAGTCTCTGCTTGTGCTGTGACTTCTCTGTTGCCTTTGATGCATCCATTAGAATTTTCAGCTTCTCAAGAAGGTGCTTTGATAAATTCTGGGTTAAAACACTTGTAAGATAGGCTTGTTTGTATTTTGTAAGAATAATGTGATCCTTGTCAGGACCTGACAGATTTATTTCCTTCTGCACTATTAATTGCTCTAAGTTGTGTATGTGTGTGGCTATATTTGTTCTTTCCTTGTGACAGAAGAGAATTAAACATGAATTACTTCTAGACAGAGACATAAGTTTTATTTCTGACCTCTTTGTCTTTTAATCTTTGTCTTCTTTTCCACCCAGTGTGTTTTTTTCTCTGTCTGTGGAAAATCCCCCTGGCTTGGTGAGCATTTTGTGCTGTCCTGCCTGGTGCAAACCTCACCTTGGTGTTTGCATTCATTTTGTAGCACAGCCCTTTGACCTCCCAGTCAACTGTAGCTGACTTTCCTCATGTGATTTTTTTTTTCTGGGGATGATCTGAATCCACTGAAGGTTTCATTTTTGGGGGAAAAAACCTCACTCAAATTTGCTACTTTCATGGCAGATATTTGGGAAATAGATGCATTTTGTTGGACTTAGATCTCACTGTTGATTCTCATGCAGTTGTACAGTTTAATTTTCTCAATTTTCCACCCTGACCAGGTTGTCATTCTCATCACTTACCTACTGCAACCATCATTTCTTCATAGACTGAATTTTTCAAATGACAGACAGAAATTGAATGATGCTGAGCTTCACAGCAGACAAATGCTAGTCACCCTAAATGCATTTTTACTTTAAAAAAATACAAGAGCAGTGAAGACGTGCGGTTATTTAATCTGGAGAAGCATCTTGCTTTTGCAACATCCATTTCCCAGGGATGCTGTACACTGTGAGGCTGCAGAAATACACATTATTGTCAACTTTTTCATAACAGGATTAGCTCTTACATCTGCCTGTCCTCTTTCACCCTTCCTGGCTGCAGGGGGGCACAGGACATAACTGGCTGTGAATTTGTGTTGCTCTGCTTTGGGGTGACCCTTCTGTTTCCTTTTGTTTTTTTCCCCCAAAATGAAACCTTCAGTGGATTCAGATCATTCCCAAAAAATCACAAAAGGAGAGTCAGCTGAAGTTGCCTGGGAGGTCAAAGAGCTGTGCTACAGAATGAGTGGGAACACCAAGGTGAGGTTTGCACCAGGCAGGACAGCACAAAATGCTTTCACCCTGGCTGGAGTGCCAAGCTTGGCCATGAAAGGAAGGAAAGGAAACACCATAAAACATTAAAATGCAATGCTGATGAGCTGTTATGCATACCTGAACACTTTAAAAAATGAAATAAAATCCTGGGGTACCAACATTGCCTGGTGGGTGAGCATTTTTAGGACAGAGCTCTGTATTTGAGAAGTACTTGGAAGAAAATAAACAGATCTAGTGATTACTTTCCTTGAAGTCACTGAACACTTGTTTTAAGGGGGGAAAAAAAGTTAAGCTTCAGTATTTTATGTTTCTTGCTGCTTTATTTCCATTTGCAACGGTGCTTCCTTTGTGTTATTTGAAATCACGCCCATTTTGTCCTGACTAATTGCTTTCTCCCATTTTTGTTCCATTTCTTTCGCATCCATGATTGGGAGGGCTGGGGGCTGCCTATTACTGTGTTACTTGTAATTGAGAAGATTATTTGTTAAATGCAGCTCTGTTATGGATCCTGCACTTCTTTATGTCTGTCTGTCCTGGGCTTTTGCTCTGCTTTGCTTTTCTTCTTCATGTACCTTTTTCCATATTTTTGCTTTTGCCCATTCCTCCCTTATGCTTGCCTTTTTAAAATTTTTTTTTAGTTTTTGAGCTTTATGCCGTTTCATATCCCAGATCTTTCCAAGCTATTTTTCAAAACTGGATGCCATTTTAGAAGCAGATGAACTGCCTTTGCTCAGTCTGAAATTGAGGATTCCAGCTCTGAGCTTTTGTTTTGACATTTATGGTTTTTTGTCAGAAGTAAAGAAGTGTTTTTGATTATGTTGTAAGAATAAGGTCTCTAATACAGTCTTAATTGCTTTGCTTGTTACTTTGTTAGACCTGGTACAGATTTAATGATACCATTGCAGCTGGCATTTAGCTGATTGGAAAAACATGACAATTTTTGTATTTAGGTGTTGCAAATGAGAGAACGGTTTATGCTGCTCTTATTTTGCTGCTTGTGATATTCTCCATTTGTTCTTATATTCAAGTTGAACAAGTAGGGTGTGACAGAATGATAGTGAAAATATGTCTTCTAGAATTTTCTTGTAATAATTTTTCTTTTTTTTCCTGGACAAGGAGATAATGGCAAAATTGAAGTCTGTTGTTTCAAACTGTTCTTCCTCATGATGGTGAACACTTCACCTGATTTGAATTCACTTTCAGGTCTGTAAGATAAAGACCTGAGCTTTTGTTCGTAACACAAAGACGCAAAGAAGTGATGAAAAAGTGGTTTTGAAGAAATGAGAGGGGGTGAGGAAGCAAAGCAGCACTTGGCTGGTAACAGAGAGTATGGATTTCCTAATTTTCATTGCCAGGAATGTTGAGGTGAATCCAGTGGCTGGTAGCTGGAAGATGGACTCTCCAGAGAAGTCTGTGACTCTCTGGCCATTTCTTGAACAGATTCCAAGGACCTGTAGCAGGATGTAGCTTTAATGAAATTGGGAATTGCTCCTTGTGTTGTACTTGTGAGCTACAAAAAGTCCAAAAATGAAGGAGTTGCTTTAAAGCGCATGCTGAAAATTTAAAATGGATTAAACTTTGCGTTTGCTGGAAGGCACAGAGGAAAAACAAGATTGTGAAACTTTGGACCCTTCCTGTCAAATCTCATTAAAGCTTTCTTGATCAGTGTCCCTTTGCTTGTTCCAGCTTGTCTCCCTCAAGGACAGGATGTCCAGATGGCAGCAGCCATGCAGTACTCTGATAAACATTTTGCGTGTGGTAATTCTGTACCTGTAATTCTGTAATTCTGTGGGCGTGCACACACTCAGGTGCTGTGCTGTGCCTGTGCATGGAGAATGGTCAGCTCTGAGCAGTCTGGCACCCTGTGCACTCCATTCATCACGCTGATGTTGGAGTGTGTAGGAAAGCTAAATGGCTGGAAAGCAGCTGCCTTGTTCAAAAAAACCACTTAGTGAGACATTTACTAAGGAAGTAACATCTTGGAAAATATTTAGTGCCACTTGAAAAAGCAACTTTATGAAATATTTAAGAAACAGCTTCTTTGAGGGGGAAATCTAGCAGTTTTTTGTGCAGAAATGTTCCCATCTTTTAATGTTGCAATCACTCAGCTGATAGGAAGAACATCTCTTCATTATTTAATACTTAGAGTCACTTACCACCTATAAATACAGTTGGTACTGGAATATATAAATTGTTTAAAAGTGTCAGATATCAGAAGAGAACTGGCTTCCTTACACTGTATTAAGTGTTAGACTAATAGTTGAGTGTGTCCAAATTACTGCATAGGCAGGGATCACAGGATGGGCCTTTCTAGCACTTGAACACAGCACTCCTGACTCTCTTCATGTAACCAAAAAGTGGGTTTTTTGGAAAGATTCATGCTTATGTAGTGTACATTTTACCTGCTTAAGCTGTATTAAATGCCAATTTGACTCTTATATTCTTTTTTAATGAATATAGTGGCTTTTCTCTTTCCTTTAATGTTGTCTGCATGTAAATTTAATTAATCCCCTCATAAATTCATACCTGCACTCCATCCTCTAACATCTAAGCTTTTGTTGTTAGTCTTGCAAACACTTCTTTAGCATCAGGCTTAAGTGTTATATTTTAAGATCAAGACATGTACCAGCCATTCCCATCTTATCCTTCCTAAAGCCAAGTGTCTGTTTCACTCATTTTCAGTGTTTGTAACCACACATTACAAGTTGTCAGTAAGTGACAGCTTTTAAAATACGCTCCTGTCCTGCTTTTCCAGTAATAAAATGCACTGTAAATGAGATTTCTTGTATGGGCTGCTCCACCTGGGCAGTGGTGAGTGAGTCACATCCTTAGCTGGATGTTAGTATTTAATATATATTTGTGTGTGCCTATCTATATCTATATCTATATCTATATCTATATCTATATCTATATCTATATCTATATCTATATCTATATCTATATC
>JAWWMS010000002.1:597963-628729 GCA_035048045.1 Chlorospingus semifuscus | reverse complement strand
TATCTATATCTATATCTATATCTATATCTATATCTATATCTATATCTATATCTATATCTATATCTATATCTATCTATCATCTATATCTATATCTATCTATATCATCTATCATCTATATCTATATCTATCTATATCATCTATATCTATATCTATATCATCTATATCTATATCTATCTATATCATCTATATCTATATCTATCTATATCATCTATCATCTGTATCTATATCTATCATCTATATCTATCTCATCTATATCTATCTCATCTATAGCTATATCTATCATCTATATCTATATCATCTATATCTATAGCTATATCATCTATATCTATATCTATATCTATATCTATATCTATCTATATATCTGCCTTTTGATGTTTTAGGTGTATTTGAGCCAAAAAGAGCCGAAAGTTTGCTCCAGGTTGCCCAAAGTTTGCTCCATTGCCTCCAGCTCAGGGCAGGCACAAGAACAGCTCATGGGTGGAACTTTCTGAGCTGTGGGAGCTGCCCTGATGGGGCTTAAATGATGTAGAATTATTTTTGCCAGTGCCTGCATTTATAATTTGTTGCAGAGAGAGGCTGCAGTTTGGAAGTGAATGACCTTTCCCCCATGTGTTGGTGTGATTTGTGTGGCAGTGCCATCACAGGGAAACTGGATGGAATTAAACTCCTCCCTGTGATTCTACCCAAGTGTAAATTCAGCCACCAGTAAAGATCCAGACCAATGGCTGCTCTTTGGATAGCTTTGGAACATGTGTGTTGGGTCTAGGAAATTGGAATGAATCTAATTTGCAGTCAAGTCCCTGATCTGCTCATGGTACATGCTTATTTACAAGAATTGCATCAAGCTAGAGATTCATCCTCCTGTGCAATTTCTTTATCACGTAGATGTGGCCATATGTCTGCATACAATGTAGGCTGAGCTATTTCCAGAATCAGGATTTTACTCTGTAAGATGAAAGTGCAATTAGATATTATGCTTATAATAGTTCTACTGTTTCCTTTGCAGTGTATCAGGTGATAAAGCAAGACACAATTCAAACTTCTCACATTCTTTGTTATGTGCTTGCATGCAAACACTCCCTTTTGCACAGATGCACACGAAGCACACAGAATTTCTTCCCTGTGTTGTTGGCAGTGTCTGTTTTAGCAAGTAAGGAGGCACAGGAGGAGCAGGACTGTAGAGAAGAGCAGCAAACCCCTGGTGTGTGTGCAATGATGACCCTGAGGGCCTTCCTTCCTGCTGGCTCTGATCTGCCCCAGGGGGCTGAGAGGCCAGCAGCAGGTGTAATGTGCTGGGCAAGTCCTGCAGAGCATCTTCCAGTGCCACTGGAGTGCTCCAGGACCTCTGCATGCTGTGGGGAATGAGAGCAGCTGGGATGGAAAATAAAGCACTAATGCAGACACATCTGCTGGTGTGCTGGCTGCTGCCAAACAGCCTTTACTGGAATCAGGTTTTTTCTTTCAGGTGAGAGATGAAAGTGTGGGACAGGTGATGGTATGAAAGCCTGTAATGTCTTTATTAATTTATATTTGCAGTTGGGCTTGCTTTGTCTCCACTAGAATATTCATGTGTCCTTTGAAATTAATTGGTCTGCTCGTCATTAAAACCAGTGGGGATCTCATTTAAGTAAACACCCAAGAATTAAGCTTGCATGAAAAGTTCAAGCTATTCCAAGCATTTGAGAGCAGAATCAGTGCAGTTTCTGCCTGTCTTTGTTCCCCTTGGATTGTCTCTTTCTGGCTTCATTTAGGGGTAATTGCATAGACAGGAAGAACTACACCTTCACCATCCATCCCTGCAGTCTCCAGATCCTCTCTTTGTGATTGCATCTTTAAGTAGTTTATCCTTTCCACTTCACTTTATTGAGCTGGGTTCACAAAACAAACCTTGTGATTTTTCACACTGCATATGTTTAATTCCTAATCTCTTTCCATTTAGGATTGTATAAACCAGGTCAGAAAAAAAACAAAGCCCAATCTTTAGAAATGTTATTTTAGGATAGTTAAGCCCTTAATGCTGTTCCATCTGACACTAGGCAGAATTCATTGTGGAAGTTCAGCAATTAAGTCGAATCACACGCTGTGCTCCAGGGCTGGCAGAGGGGCTTGGCACCAGCAATGCCCTCTTGCATTTCCTTAGCTGTTGTTCCCACACCACTGAGTCAAAATAACTTTGTGCCTCTGTCCAGCCTTCTCTAGTCACCTCCCTGGGACCCAGGCGTGGGGAAAAAATGAACTTAGTTTGAGGATTTAAAAATGAATAAATAAATCCAAGGTGCCTCTGCTCTGTCTGTGGACAGGAGCTCTGGTGGACACCGTGGGATGTCTGAAAGCTCTGACTGCTCTCACTGTGTCCTGTGCAGATGGAATAGGGATTTCTCCTGGCTGCAGAGCTCCTGGTGTGACCAGGGCAGTGAGTGTTACTGCTCCTGATCTATGTTCTTGTTTCAGTGTCTCCTCCTTGCCTTGCCAACCCGAGCAGCAAAGGTTGCTGCTCAAACTTCACCCAAGTTGGTGACAAAATGCCTGTTGACTTTAAAGCTCAGGCTCCTTCCTCTTAATGTTGACTGTTTGTGTGTGAGACTTTTTTCCCTGATTATGTAAAATCTGTGCAAATGTTTGCTTTAGATGATGAAAATGTGTACAACGTGAACTTCTGGGACATTGCTGCTCGCTGTTGCTGTAGCAAAGTGCTGAGATATGTATAAAAGGCTGCAGTAATTGTTAGAATATTGATGATTTCATGCATTAAGAGACTGATATTTGTGAAATGAAGGAAGAAAATATATCTGTAGACTCCTGACTTTCTCAGAGAAAACCAGTAAATGGCCAAGCATGGTTTGTGTATAAAAGTATTTTACACCGACAGCATTTTCCTGTTGAATGAAGTACAAGTTACTTGTCCATATTTTGATTTACAAGGTAGCAGGGTTGGTAGGGAGGCATTTTCCTGTTGTTGCTGATGTATAACCTGGGCTGGCAGCTCCCCTTGACAACTGGACATAACAGCCCTGAATGGGGTGGCTGTTACCTGCCTGCGCTGGCTCCTTCTGTTCAGCTGGCTTTTTGCCCACCTTAGAAATTACTCAATAAAAATTGAGTCAAATATATGAGCCTGGAGTGATCTTTGTAAAATCCCTCCCCAAGCACCTTCCTTGTTTTACCTGCAGCGTTTCCTGTTGTTCATTGGATCACTAATGTTATCTGTGAAGTTAAAGTTGGGGGAAAAAAGGACTGGCTTTCCTCAGTTATAGAGAAGAGGATCAACCTGATTTTCTAATAAATGTGTAAGGTGAAAGAATAATAGACAAATTCTGATATGAACTTGAAGTTTAATAGTGGCATAGCTAGAAACAGTCATTTATGAACCAATATTGTTGATGGGGGGGGGAAATATTGAGTTATGAGAATGAGCAAGACCTGAAATTACAGCTCCAGTGACATTCTTTTAAAAGAAAAACCAAACCCAATCCAAACAACTCTTAATTTCTTTTGGCTTCAGTAAATATTGTGTGGGTTGTAAATGCACACTTCTAGAGAAAAGCTGTCTGCAATAGTGTATTTTTCAGAATATTTTGGTAAAAGTGTGACTATTTGCTGCCACTCCTTATAGGTGTTCTGATAACCTGGGGTTTGGTGGCTTTTGTTGTTGTTTGTTTGGATTTTTTTTGTTTGTGCTTTTTGTTTCATTATTTGGTTTTTTTCCCATTTTCTGTTCCTAGCTGTAGATTTTGATGGAGAAAGACTTGAGCCTGGGCTCAGTTTTTCCAGGCGCACCTGAGGAAGGTGGTTTGGCTCTGGCTCAAAGCGAGCATAAGGACAGGAGCAGTTCAGCACAGCTGGGTGCAGGAGCGGGGAGCCAAAGCCTGGAAATAGCCCTTGGCCATGTCCTGGCAGGCAGGAGCTGAATCTGATGACTCCCAGGCAGGGTGGGAGGGTGCTGCAGCATCTTTGTTGAATGACATTGGAGAAACCTTGAGCTGATCTCATTTTCTTTGCCAAAAAGTGGTTTATTAAAAGCACTTTTGTGTTGCAGCTCCTCGCGATTCCAATAGAAAATTCCTGTAATTGAAACGAAGCTGCTTTGGTCTGTATCCTGAATACATCTGTTTGAAAAAAAATCTGGGGGGAGAGAGAAGAAGTGTTAGAGGAGATAATTAGAGAAAAACTAATTAAATGCATTGCTTTGTATTTTTATGATCTCACTTTGGAAAAAATGTATATTTAATGCATTTCACTACTGCCCTCTTCTCTCCTGCTCTCCTCTATTGCATTTCAAAGATGCAAGTGTTTTATGAGAGAAGATTTTAAAATATTTTTTCAGTGCTTTGAGATAATTCTAAATATTCATCTTTTCTACCAGTTGACTGGACTCTAATCTTCTTGAATGCAAATTCTGATTAGGGCATTCAGATATATGAAAGGCCTGAGATGCATTTAAGCAACAGACTCTGTCTGAATTATTTTTCTCTCAACCTCTTAAAAAATTCCAGTATCTGCTAAATACTTGGAATGTCTTTGAGAGATCAGAAATTCCCAATACCTGATGAGCATTCCTGGATGCATCTCTGATGCTTGGGGTTTAAGCAGCCAAATGCTGGCAGAGGAGACAGATCCCTCTTGCCTCTGTCCAGACTTAATACTTCCAAATTTTGGTCTCATGGAAAGCCAGCAGAGTACACAGGCAGGCAGTTCAGCATGGAAAGCAAAAATGGGGAGAAACTTGCCATTTTCCATGATGATTTAAAAGCTGCAAAGCTGTGATAAAGTCATTATTACTGTTCTTTGCATGTGATGTTTGTTGGCAGGGAAAATGTTCTTGTTCCCCACGGGCTGCTCCCAAACTCCTGACACACCTTCAGCCCAGTTATCTGCAGTCCCATGGGAACACAGGTCTCAGTTTTGAGGGGTAAGAAAACAAAAAGGAATAATAGTGAAGAACTGAAACAACGCTCCCTCCCCACCCCTCCAAACCCCAAACAAGCCAAGCCCCCCAAATTCAACAGGATTTTTAGGTAGGAAACACAATGAGGAACACAAGAGCTCATCAGCTCCTTTATTCTGGTCTTGTTGGGCTGGAGAAGTGGAGAATTGCCCTTTTCCCTAAGAGTGGATTCTCATCCCAGAGCAACCCCTCCTCTACCCTGCTGTGGGGAATCTCTTTTGCTTTGACCTGCTCTGCTCTTATCAGGTTGCTCACAAGGCCTTGGGTTTTTGCTTGGCTTTGGTTTTCCTTCTGTTTAATTTAATCATGCTTTTAATTCAAAATCTACCCATGGAGTTTAGGGCATATAGTATTTATATATGGCAGTTTAAAATTACAGCACCTGCTTTTTTTCCCCTCCCTGCAGGTCCCTCAGTAATTGCAAGAAGGATAGATTATTTTATCTACAGCTTTTCCAGGCACAGTAATTTAGTCAAGAAGGTCACCTCTTTGCTCCTATTCAAAAATCTGGTTTTGCAACTTTTAACATTGTGTATTCCTGTGAGTATTATCCTAATAAGAGAAATATAGGGAAAACGGAAATTATTTTGTGGATGTCTGATAAGGATGGAAGAGTTTGTTAGGTGTTGTTAAGATAATAACTGTTTTACATTAATATACCTTATTGACAATTTACAAATAAATCAGCCTGGAAGTAAGATAATCATAGCAGGCTACATAGCAGGTTTAAAGTAAATATTCCTGGAAATGCACAGTGTGAGCAGAGTCCCACTCATCCCTGACACAGAACTTTGAAAGAGATGCTGGTGTTTCATATTCCTGTCTTTTATTACTAAATAATGAACACATAGACACAGTGTGCCTCATATCAAGAGTTTTTTTGTGGGCTGTAGAGAATCACTGACAATTCTGGCTGGCTTGCACACAAAGACTTTTTATCTGGCTTTTTATTTTTTATGTCTATCTGAATGCAGTTTTTTTGGGGAACAGTTGGGATGAATTCCGGGCTGGATGACAGACATTTTCAGCTCAGAAGACAGGTATTAGTCAACTTTGGGCAAATAAAGCAGGAACAGCATTTTGCTGTTGGGTGGAGGATGGCATGGTTCTCCCTCTCTAGTTTGTGCAGACTTCCTTTGAGTTCCCTGCCAAGCTCAGAAACATGTTTGGATGCAGCACAGATCTCACTCTTCACTGGAATGTGAAAGGATAGCTCTGGGCAGTGGAGTTGGTATCCAATCACACACAGCCTGTCTGTGTCAGCCTCAAACTACAGCTGCTGTTTTCTGTCCTGCCAGGAGCACAAATCCAGCGTAAAATCCCTTTCACCTCTGCCTTCAGAGCTGAGCCAGCCCAGGCTGGAGCTCCAGCAGGGGTTTGGTGGCATGCAAGTTTGGCATCCTTAAACATGAATGGAGGCATCTTGGGCATCCACCTTGGATAACGGGGATCTACAGTGTCATCCTTGGTTTAATAGTAAGGGAATAAAGTAGAGGACTGATCCCTGAGAAGCAGAAAAGAAAGGCTGGAAATACAAGCTTTGTTCTTAAAAGGCTCTCATGAATTGTAGCTCACCTCCATCTATGCTGTGGCCAGCTAACCACTGTGATGAAATCATAAATATGTCAGAGTTTTTGGGAGTTGGAAAAGGCTTTTTGTGTTGGAGATCCATAATTACATGATTTTATGTTAATATCTTATATGCCTTCAATTTTAACAACTTTTGGAGGCTCTATCAGCCTTAAGAAGGCCTTGAGTACTGTCAAACTGTTGGATTACAGGCAAACGAGATGGGAAATAATCAGTGTGAGCTGCTGAGGTGGGTGAGAATGAATTGGGGGGTTGACTCTGTTAACTGCCATCAGCAAGGTGGGGAATTAGAAGAAAACATACAACCATTTGTATATTTTTGCAATCATATTGTTATTGTTGCACTGGAATAGAAAAGGACCAATGTGTTCTTTAGGGCTGTTGTAAAGGGGAATTAAAAATACTACAGCAGGTATTTTTACAGAGAAGAGTGTGGAGATGCCAGGGAAGAGCTGCCTGTGACCTGGCTGAGGATTAAGCAGAGTTACAGCTCCTCAAGGGAGACAGAGAGTAAAGGTTTGTTCATAGGTTTGTCCAGAGGGACACTTTCCCAGGAGAGGGAAGTGCACCTGGGAACAGCCCTGACAGCTCAGCTGGCTGATACCAGGGCAGCCTAATGGGCTCATGCTTTCATTCCCAAGGAATTTAAATTTCACTGTACTCAATTTTTAGTTCAAATCAAAGCCATAATTTGAAAGCAGCCTAAACTGGTTATTTTATAGTATAGATTCACATATTTGATTTAGATTATTACTTAAAGTTTAATGTGTCTGATTTAGTCTCTCACAGTATAAACCAACATTTAAAAAAGGACACAGCTCAAGGAGAAGCTAGTCAGTCATGGCTCAGGTGTCTGTTCTTACAACTATTAAATACTGCTTCATCCCTTTGGCTGATGAAGGCATTTTGGACTTTGCCTTAGACCTATGTTCTCTTTTCCTCTCCGGTGTTTATTTGTTCCTCTAAGCTTTCTACTTTTAATATTTTTTATTTCTGTTGTGTAAGTCAGCTTTTCCCAAATCCTGGATTTGTGGGGATGGGCAGACATGTAAAGCTGACTGTGTATCTGTCTTGACAAACCAAAAGGGAAAAATTACTGAATAGTTTTACTGGGAAATAAAAGTAATGTATGTTTGGGCAGTTCTTTTTCTTTTCCAGTTTGGGGGAAATCCGACATGGCACAATATTCAGTTACCACAGTATTCCCTATTGCTTGCCATATTGATAATGTAGAGATGAAAAGGAAAACCCCAAAGAATGAAGGAATAGGAGAGAAGTATGAAGCAGAATCATTTGATTTTTCTCTGCAATTTTAGGTCTGTTAAAACATCCACCACACCGGGGCAGCAGTCAGCAAGCGTAGGTTGTCTGAGCTCCTGCTCCTGCCTCCGGTGGTGTGGAATGTTTGGCATTCTGGAGGAGATCAGCAATTTATTTTGGTCGTCTATGTGGTTTCTTTTGAGGCACGCTCATCTTCTGATCTAGCAGGATTAACTAGCAGTTGCTAACTGCTCGGGTTGGTGTGTATGGAGTGGAGAAAAGATAAATAAATGTGTTACCAGCTGATGCTCCTGTCAGCATCTCTGTCTGCAGTGTTCCCATCCAGGTTGTGGGAATCATTTCGTGGATATGCATGTGGTAAATCAGCCACGTCTGCTTATCTGCCAACGGCAGCTCTTTGCTTTAAGTTCTCCTATTTCCTCCTCCTTTGGATTGCTGATGTACAAAAGGTGATTTTCTCACTGTAACCTGTGGTTAGAAGGGGGTTTGCAGGCATTACAGGCTAGGTTCATTTTCACTCCCCCAAGGTTCATGTTGAGTGTTAAATCCTGGTGACAGCCGTGAGGTTTTGTGCCATTGACTCTTTAGAGAATGTGGTAGGAACCTGATGGATGAATGGTGCACTGCAGGCTCCAGAGGCTCCTTCCATTGCTTTTGCTTTCATTGAGTCCCAAACCTCACTGAGAATGGGCCAGGGTGTGAGCAGGAGTGTTTGTGTGTATTATTTCATATTGGCTTTAAATGGTGTTAGCATTCTGATAGCCTCACTGATAAAGTGTTGGGGTTTTTTTGAGATCAGTCAATTACTTTGATGGTTTTAGAACTGATTTTAATGGACTGAAGGAAATTTTGTTTCAAAAAAAAAAAAAGAACCAACAGCAGAAAATTCAGCTTGTCACAGTTCAGTAGATGCCTTAATAGAAGAAAGGCTTCTGTAATATTATTTAAGTGACTCAGAATAAATAAGTGCATGAGAAAAGCAAAAGTCTTAGGTGAAGTACTTTGCAACATGTGCTCTCTGGCTTAATCATGCCTATCCATGCTCTTGAGGAGGCTGCTGGGATTTACATGTGAATTGAGGGAGTTCATTATGTACCTAATGACTCTTTCAGGTTGGGTCCTTATATTTTAAAGCAGTTGTTATCCTCTGTAGATCTATAGCGTTGATTTAAACTATTGTGTGACAAATCCCATTAAGGTGATGAGTTTGTTATAATCTGTAATAAATCCTTTTGGAAACGTCGTGATTATCCCTGATGTTCTCTCAGCCCATAGATTCTATCATGCAGTGAAAGTAAATTAGTCTGGTGAGGGAGAGAAAATGAGGAAGAATCTGAAAGTCACATGTACAGTAAAACATGGAGTGTCTAAAGAATGAATGTGAGTATGTTTTCAATGATAACATTCCATCAGAGCTATTAATAACCAGAGGGAAAGTAATTTATTCTTTTTGGTGTTTTGGAAAGGCAGCCCTGGCTGTGCTCCTGGTTTTAGTCCCCATGCACATTTTCCTGCATTGTGTATCACTGTCCTGAAATGGTTCCTCACTCACCAGGCCCTGCACGTTGAGAAGATGGACAATTGAATGTCAACATGTAAAGAAATCCTGATTTTTGTACTTACACCTTGTGTATGTGGCAAGGAGCCAGTAAAAAATCTGACCTAGGATGACTGAAGCATCTGGCTGCAAGATTATTGAGAAAAAATGCAGCGCAAACATGGGAAAAAATGTAGTAATGTAGATAAATTAATTAATCTCTAGATGTCTTGGTAAGAGGCCCAACTTATTTGTAATAAATCTTGGAACTTTTTCAAGAGGGAAGTTCTTTTGAACTGTCAGCTTGTATGTATGTCTAACAAAACCTATAATTAGATTGGCATAGTGAGTACGTTCTGGCTTCACAGTATTGAGAATGCACAGTGGTTTCACTAGACTGAGGATGCAATAAGGGTTCTGTTGAAGTCAATAAAACGTGTATAAATGTTAGTAGGGTTAGTGTTTTATCTGAAAGTATGTACCAGAATTGGCTGCTAGTACCTGGTTCTGTGTGTTAAAATTAATTTAAATATTATATTATTGTTTAAGTGACTTGCAAATCTTGTATTAAGTAGGGATGAATTATCCATTCCTGTTTTATCTTCCTAAAATAATTACAGGGAGAATGTTTTCTCCAAAAAGCCAAGTCCAGTGTCTACATACATTGGCATTGATTATCATCCATCTGTATTTATGTGTGGGTAAAATACATGTAGGTGCATATGTTGTGTGTATGTTTTTAAGTATGTACAGGTGTCCTGCTCAACTTATAACCTTCAGCTCCATACTTTAGTATATCTCTGAATTATTGGCACAAATATTTTATTGTTACAGGCCTACCAATATATTAACCTGCTTTGTTCTGCACGTGTCAAACCCTTCAATGTTTTGGTAAATCTGCTTTGAGTGGTCCTCACTGCTTTAAAGCCAGAAGTGTCAGCAAAATGCAGGTGCATTCCAATGTCCAAACATATTAATCTTTTGTGGTTTTGGTTTTTTTTGTTTGTTTGTTTTTTGTTAGGTGTTTGTTTGTTTGTTTGTTTTCCCAATGAGAATAAATGGGACAGAAAAATGTCTCTGCCATGCAAAGATTATACAACATTTTAGTCTTCAATTTTCTCCTACTTTAAGTCCTAAGTGGCACCTCCAGACTGTCTGATGAGCAATGAACAGGGCACAGAATAGTCATTGTACTGTGTAATTTATTTTCTTTTCCCTTTGAATTTTATGTGTTGGAAGCAGAGCTGTGTGTAGAAGGGTGAGGGGTTAATGTGTGTTTTCCAGGATGGGTTAAAGGAGGAGTGGGAGAGAAGAGTGAGGAAAGGCTGGAGAGGTGCAGGGATGGTTTCATGTTATTTTTAAGGCTGAGTCGTGAAGGGAAAGTTTGTTGTTCCTGTAATCCAATTAATAGTTTTCAGTGTTTGTTTGGAGATTTACCAGCAGTCGGTGGGAAATGCCAAATAATGAAAACATCTCTTGATATAACGTTATTTCTAGTAGGTCTCTGGCCAAAGCCTTCTACCCAGCTCCTGTTGCACCCCCTCACTGAGTGCAGGAACTGGGAAATCCTCTAGGAACTTGTGTTGTGCAGAGAAGTGTTCCACAGTCTGGCTGGTCCTGAGGTCAAAGCAAAGGCTGCTATTGAAACCAGAAAAAGAAAATTCTTACTGAATATCCTGCTCATTGCGTTGTTCCTAAATGTCTTGAAAATAGATCCAAAGCTCCAGAAAATTCCTCTGTAAAGTTCCTTTGGGTTTTTTGAGGACTTTGTCAGAGGATCTTAACAGTCTAGTTTTGAAATTTGGTGTCTCATAACACTGATTTTTTTTAATTTAATTTTATTATTCGTTTTTCCTTTTGACAAGGTAGCACTTCTGTGCCTGGGGCTCTCTAGGTGTTTTCATGGCTTGCTATCTCCAGCATAACTCAGCAGACACCAGCAACTTTTGTTACAGATAGTCCTTTTTTTTTGCAATTATTAGGTTTGTGTGTATTAGATTGTATTTTGCCAAACAAACCCTCCAGGATTCTCTGAATATTGAAGTGATGCTAAATGTTGATAATTTAGGAAGAGCTGTCATTCTGCTGTGTTGTTATATTGCAGCTTCTTAAGGGAAAAAGATATTTTCCATTTTTGTGACTATGTTCACAATATTTAGTCAAGCATTTTTCCTCCTAAATTTAGGAGGCAATGTCTTTCATGTACCCTCTCTCAGTCTCTCTCTCTGTTTCTCACTTTCTCTCTCACATAGTATTTAATTTCCATGGCCTTCCATTTGCAATTACTGGCTATCTCCTAGAGAAAGAAATGGCCAAGATTACCAGAGCAGTAGGTAGCACTTTCCCAAGATTATTTATTTTTCCCCAATTTACTCTATTGTAACAGTTTCTTAAGTCATCTGACCAGAAATTTCCATGTCCTTTGAGAGGAAGAGGCAAGATATTAGGAGAAAAGCTGATCTGTCCTTGGAGATGCCTGTTTTAAGCCTTTAAAATGATGGAGATCTACTTTTACTCATCAGGCTTTCAATTTCTCAGTCGAAAACTCCCAAATTGACCTCTGAGTGTTTCGTGTTTCAAAAGCAATCTCAAAACATTAACCCAAAACTTCCAAGCATCAAGCAGCCCGCTCCATGGAAGGGCAGGTGTTTCATCACCACCACTGCTCTCTAGGAAAAGATTTCTGCTGCTCAATCCTCGTTGGTGTCCCTGCTAATTCCCAAAAAGCCTCACACCCACTCAGGGCTGGCTGGTGTGCTGAGGATGCTCTTACAGCAGTGAGCTGATGGGAGCAGCTCTTTAATGGGGGGTTATTTCCTTTGGTGCTATTATGTTTCATTAGAAGACTTGAGATTATCTGAAATGCAGAAATGTGGTCCATTAGGTAAATGGTGAGTTTGTGACCTTTGTGTCTTGGTTTTCCACTGGTGTTTATTCCAGCCACGTTAATAAGTTTGCAGGGCTTTGTGCTCTGAATTGCATTTGAAAATTTTCATGTTAATAAATTTGGCCTGGGTGTGAGGAGAAACTTTAGGAATTTAGGTGCTTGCTTATTTCCAGGTTTAGATGACTGGTATGATTGTTATGAATCTTGCTCATGGCAAAACTATTGTTAATCCTTACAGCTTCCAAAATGTTTGGAATCATAAATGTGAGTTTGTGGGTTGTCTCTTGATATTTATCTATTCATTTCTAAGGAAGCACTTCCTTTATTTTTACCATCTGTCCTTAGAACATAACCAAGCAATGCTGGTTCCAGGCAGCTGGAACATGTCCCTGCTTTAAGTTAAACAATAAATGTGGTGACATGTCCCTGTTTTAAGTTAAGCAATAAATGTGGTGGTCTATTTGCTGGTGTAAATGTGGATCTGGTGGCTCCTTGAGCAGCAGCAGGGGGACAGGTGTCTCTCCAGGGTTGTCTTGTGCCCTGTGACATGTGTGTGGTTCTCCACCCCATGGTTTGGGGCTCATCCTGGGCTTTGGGTGATGAAAACTCTGCCTTGTTCTCCAAGTTAGTGACTGGGAGCTGCTCTTGGATCTGATTCAGCTGGGGTGGAACCCCTGGAGAATAAATATTGCTTGGGAGAGCAGGGAGCTCTCAGAGACCTATGAGATGTGACAGCATTCTGCTTAGCTGATAAATTGCAGTGTAGCAGGAAGGATGCTACAATGAGTATTGATTTCTTTTGTGCATGGAACTCATTTTGCTCCAGCTTGTGAATTGCCTTCATGAGCTGACAATCCATTAAGGATCACTTTGTGTGTCTCTTCCTTCATTATTGCTTCTTTTACTGCTTTCTGCTTTACTGCCTTTAAAATACATTGTCAAGGCAAAAATAAAATAGGTACAGGAGAAACTCTAATAGGAGCAAAGCAATTTGGCTTTTGGTAAATTACTTTATTGCAAAAAATATTTTACTGAGGGACAACCTGCAAAGACAATTTCAAGGAGCTAAACATATTATATTAAAATTATTTTAGAGTAGGGTAGCTCACTTAATGACTGTAATTTTGTGTCATAAAATGCACCTTTTATTGTAAGGTCTTTTTTTTCCCTTAGTCTGAAGACCTAAAATATCAGTTTTATGTGGACATAATTTAGTCTTGTCCATTCTACATGGCCAGTTGGTGCCCCATATTCTGAATATGTGCCAATGATACCTTCAGAGATGCAATGCTTGATTTTTTTTCCTGGACTGGAGAGTTGCTGCTTTTTAGTCAGAGTAAACAGGGAAGCAGTATGTTCCTCTGCATTAATTTTTTGCTGCTTCAAGGAATAAATAGGGAAGTTGTATGTTCCTATACATTAATTTTTTGCTCTTTCAAGGAAGTAGACAAGCTTTGTGACACAAATGCATTAATAGTAAAATCATATTTTTTTGCTGAAAAACGTGGTATTTTCTTTGGTCATGTAATTACGTTGATTAGGTTTTGTCATTATATCAAGGGTTGGAATTAAGAATGTCTGTGTAAGGTTATCAAATGTTATCAAGTGTTATCAAAAGTTATCAAATCAAAAGACTAGGAAATTAAGAGGACCAGTGCATTGTACTCCATTATGGCAGGAAGTGTATTACTTTTGTCACCAAGATAATTTTTGAACTTATAATAACTTGCCATCTGCATTAGTTTTGTATCCTTTTTGGGCTGTTTTGTTTGGTATTGAGGCAAGTTTTGCCCTCCCCTAGGTCTCCTTCTGTTAGGAGTATCCCAGTGTCAGGGATGGATGCTACCTCTCTGCAAAGTGATTTTGATTTGTGTTCTGCTGGTGGAGAACCCCACTGAGGAGCTGGACTCTGCATTTTTAGGAAACAGATGTTGCTCTTCAAAACCGCTTTAAAACACCACAACTAACATGTCCTGTGGCCATTAAAATTTAGTTTAATGTATCTAGTTACACAAGCAGAGTGGCTTTCACATTGCAGGATTTTTTCTGGATTTCTGGTTTTGTCCCCCGGCTGGGACATTTGTGTGGAGCTCTGATTCATCTGCCTCCTGCAGCTCCCGGGTTCTGCTGCCAGGAACCTTGGCCCTGCTTGCTGCCAGCAGCTCTGTGCTGGGCAGTGACCTCATTGATGGCATCCCCTGGCTCTCAGAGCAGTGCTGCTCACTCAGCTCTGCCCCACAGTGACTCCAAGTGCATTAGGCTGAGCTTTGTGCAAGTGCTTGGCCAGGCTCTTGATATTTCTTCTTTTCCTCCCATCTCTTCTTCCTTACACTTTTAGCACTGGCTGATCTCTGTCTTCCCATTTCTCCTGAGGAGTTATGTTCTAGTCTCTATCTATTATAAAATAACAGTAATTTAAGCCAATAGACACCATTTGGAAACTTGATTGTGTCTTGCTTTGCTTGGAACGTCGTGGCAAAGTACAGAGGTAAAATGGATGTTTGCTCTCCTTAAAACACATGGTGGTGTGGGGTGCACTACAGGCCTCCAGCCCCATCTCAGGAGAGGAAAAGAATGAGTTAGATTAGGATTTTCAAGGTGAGCTTTTCTGGAATAGACTTAGATCTGTCTTTTCAGTATGTCATACAGATGAATTTAGGATTATTAGTGTATGTACAAGTGAACAAAACTGGTAACCACTCCCCCAGCTGCACATGCCAAATCAGGAAACTTTCAGTTTGGTAAATTAGTTCTAGTGCAAATAATTTTCCAGCTTCTTTACTAAGGTCTTTTTTGTAGTAAACCACGCTTTCCTGCTGATAGGATTAACCGCTGTAACTACTGGACTGAGGAAGTGGCTCTAACTGTACCTGCATGGATCCTTTAAAACATAATATATTTTAGGAAATACATAGAAGAGAGCTTGGATGCTGTTTATAAACTCAGTAGCACATTTTTTATTCTACGTTTACATTGACCTGACTTTATTGTTTGGATTTCAGTTAGTTTTGTTTTTCCTTAATAACAACTTTTTGTTATTTTGTTCCCTCTTTTTTTTTCACTTTTACTAATGGGAAGAGCTTTTTGTTTTGGGATTTTTTAGTTTTTGGTTGTTCTTTTTCTCTCTTTTTTTTTTTCGTGGGGGGATTTGACTTTAATTGGTGTGTACTACTACAGCATTCACTTTTTTTTATTTGTTTAGGGTCATATCCTTGGCCATGTCCATGGAGCATCAAGAGACACAGAAATAAGAGGTTTGTGCCATTTCTGCATCCCATTGAGTGTCAGGGGGGCTGGAGGCACCGGCTCCATGCTCAGGTCCTGTGTCAGCAGAGCTTTCCTCAATCTGTTCTCCTCCCTTCTGGGGCTCACTCAGGCAGTCACATACATGGCTGGGGCTGGAATCATTTGTGGATTGGGCTGGAATTTGCTGGCAGTCCTCTCAGGACTCCTGTGGAGGATGGCTAGAGAGCAGGTGCTCGTTCTCTTGCCCTGTCTGCATCTCCCCCCAGCCTGAGCCCTCTGCTGTTTTCCCTGTTGGATGTTGTGGGCCAAACCAGGGTTGCTTTTGCAGCATCACCACTGTGAGCTCAGAGCTGTTGAAATCAGTTTTCACCTCTGTTCTCCTGCTGGTGTGTGTTAAATGTGATAAGTCTTTGCTGTGTAAGTGTGTGTGTGTCTTTTGTAACAAATGAGCAACAGCTCCTTTGGTGTGGATTTGGGGTACTGGGTAATCTCAGTATCCCCATTGTGAGCCAAATGGACTTAAATCCCTGGTTTTGTGCTGAAGTCATAGAACTGGCATAGACAGACTGGAAAACAGTTTTTTTTGGTTTAAAATATGGGGTAGCTTGAATTTAATACATGCAGTACACAACTGCGTTAAATAAAAATTAAGAACTTCAAACTCAACATATGAGTATAAAAGCTCTACATGTGAGTATAAAAAACTACTCTACATATGAGTATAAAAACTCAACACAGGAGTATAAAAACTCTACAGTAAGCATAATGCTTCCCCCCACAAAAAAGAAATAATTCTGAGGTGTGGAATGTATATTGCAAGATGCTGTAGCAGTCCACCTTAGTTTTACCTAAGTATTTAGTAATAAGATACACAGTAGATGTGTATTTCTTCACAATGGATAAATATTTTTCTCAAATAAAAAAGGTGAACTGAACCTTATGAAGCCTTTCAGTGGGCTCTTACAGGCCATAGCCAGAAGTTGATGGAGCAGTGGTGGGCAGAATGGAAAAAAAAAAAGAGTCTTATTATAATTGAAAACTTCTCTTATCTTTTTACTTACCACTTGTCACACAGGCAATCTCCCCGTGCCTTTTCCATTTGTGCTGATGTGCTGGGTACTATTGTTTCTGGTTTTGTTTGTGCAGAAATAGTTTCAATATTCCAAAGATCAGTGTGCTGTCAGTTTAGTTCAGCAGTACTTGTGGTTTTCTCCTAATGCCATTGCTGGTTGTTAGACCTGTGCCTCAGCCAAAATCAGCATATTTCCATAAAATCATAGTTTATGATTTAGAGGATTGAACCTGGTAGCTCCTCAAACTCTTAGGTTAGTTCTTCTGTATTCACAGTGTACTAGTGTAATAGCTTCTCTGTCAGATAATGAATAAAAAAAAACTCTTTAAAAGTGTTTTTTCCACAAAGTCATTCATCTCCCATTTTCTACTGTTACCAGCTATAAGGTTACAAGGATTATGCAAGGAGAACAAACTACTGCTGAAGTATTTGGTGATGTATTTTCTCCTTACAGACATTAAATCTCTCTAAGTTTGGGATTGGCCACTTCTGTTTTTAACATCCCTTTGCCTAAAGGAAACTCACTGCTGAAAGATAAAAGAAAAATAGCTTTAGTACCATGCTTGGATGAAGCAGGTCTGCTTTTGATTTATATTTATTGAAAATCTTGCTGAGTGTTAGCTTGTGCTTACAAATCCTAACAGGCTCTTTTTAGACTGGAATAGACTTTGATGGCTGAGCGTGCCAGTGAGCTGGACATGCAAAAACAGCATGTGTGGTGTTTTGTGGCACTTGTGAGAAGGTTTAGTGTTTGTACCATCCACAGCAGTTGGTTCTGTACAAAACTAAACCCAACACAAAGCAGTGACTTTCCCCAGGCTGGGCTTTACACACAGCAGATAAGAAGCAATGTGGGCTCAGACTCCACAATTCCCATTGCCAAATTAAATTGGGAGGTCTAAAGGAAGCTGAAAAATTATAAAAAAAATAACCTCTTCAAGGGGAAAAGTACTAATTTTCCCCTAATTGTAATGAAAAGAGCAGTGCAGATGTTTGCAAGGTGAGGCAGGTAAGCTTTGTCATTGTGTGAACCTGGCCAGGGCACAAGGATGCCCAGGGCCAGGGGAAGGCAAATACCTGAAGCTGTGGATGCTGGGACAGGACAAATTCCTTGGTCCCCGTGCTTGGAGTGTGCCCTGGGATGCAGGACTGACAATTTTAGGGGATATTGACACATTTCAGTAAAATTCCTATAAATTCCCCTTGGAAGTTTTGATCTCTTAAATCTGTTTTTTTTTTGTGAGATGTGCTGTTTGAGATGCATCTAGCCAGTCTGAATAAATAAAATCATTAGCACAAAATACATCATTAATTCAATTTGAGTTTTATTCAGATTGCCTTGAATTCAGGTTTCATTACTAGTAAGTTGATTGTCTTAATTCAGTTTTATACACCAATAATTTGAAATATTTTGAAGTATAAGTTTCCTTTATAGTGTTATGATACTGAGAAGGAATGCAATAAGTGCATAACTAAGAAAAACTTGAAGTAATATGGAAACAATAAAAAGGGCAGAGGAATTTTAAGGGAAAAGTTATTTTTTAAGTAACTTCCAGTAACACATGTTTAAAATATTTAAATCTTTGAACTGTGGTGTTTTGGACTGGTGTATCTGTACAGCAGCTAAGTTAATGGAAGTTAATCTTACTTTTTTGCAATATTTATAGTGAAGTGCTTGCCCTTTGTTCTGGAGTTCTGAGTTTTTAGGGTGACAGAGGTAATGAAATCCCTTTTACCCACGTGTCAGGTTGGTCTGCAAGGTGATGATTGAAAGCTGGGGATTAAGAAAACATTCAGCATCACTTGTTTACAACTGTGATAGCCTTGCCAACAGAAAAAGCACCTATAGTAGCTGTAATGCTGATCCCATGGTAAGATGCTACTGGACTTACCAGGTCTTTTAACCTTTATTACCAGTTTTTGAATTAAAATGTGTGGTTGGTCAGTAAGGCACGTGGTCAGGTTTTATTCTGATATCCTTCTGACAGCAGTTGTTGAGGTGACAGATCCGTGTGGGGACTGGGTTGCCATATCCCAGATTGAAAGAACATGCAAATGTTTGAGGAGACCCCTGTGAGGCTGCTTTGTGCTGCAGTGAGGATGTTGGCTTTGATTTCTGTGGCTTAGTGATTTCACCTGGATGCAGGAGAAGTGAATGCACCTCGTGAATTTATCCTTGACCTTGAACAGGGAAGTAAAAACCATAAATTTAGATATGAACACAATTAGCAACTATCAAACCCCCTGAGTTACTTGCAGCTTCGGTTGTCTGTGGTGCAAAAAACAAACAAAAACAAAACAAAGAGAAACATTTTTATTTATTTATTTTACATATTTTTGTTTTGTTGTATGCATCCTTGGGAAAGTAAACTGTGGCACACTGATTAGTGGAATGGGACCACAATTTTTGTCTGTTGGCTTAAGGAGCTAGTCCTGCTGAATATACTAAATATAACAGTGGATGATAATATTTGCATAGTTCAATTATGCATATTTAAAAATATTAGATATACTGTAAAATAATTAAAAAAGAAATTAGAAGTTGTATAGCTACTTTGGTCAACCAGAAGACAGCCTTAATCTGAAATATGGCTTCTGTTGGTTTTCACATTCTGAACATCTATCACAAAAATATCTGTGTGATTGCACATAAATATATACTGATAAGCATGAAGCGTTTTTTTCCCTCTCTAATCATTTTTATTTCAAAGCTTTAAAAAATAATTTAGAAATTAAGAATAAATGTGCTAAATTTGTCTTAAAAACAGGACTTGAATCGTAAGCATCTGAAAAATGATCCCTTTTGAGTGGAAATGAGCTGTGATATAGACAGATGTCATTGCTTTTGCTGTAAATTTATTTTCCTAGTGTGGCACTAAATTTACTGTGGAGAATATACTGTCATGGAGGAGTTCCTTCTGGGCAGCCTGAGTAGAAGCTTCCATTTCTGCAACCTGTTCCATAGCCCTCCCAGCTTCTGGCCCCTCTTGTTGTGGTGGCCAGGTTGTGCACTCCAGGCAAGAGATGCCATTCCCCCTGCTCTGCAAATTCTTTTTCATTAAAAAAATACCTTTGATGAGCCTGTTGGGGGTGGGAATTATGTATTTTGATGTTTTAAAAATATAAACGTGTTGCAAAACAACTGCTATAGTTCTTCATAGCGAGCCGCTTTTTCTTCCCATTTTCCTCTTCAGTATTAGATAACCCATTTCCAATCTGGACCAACTCATTTTCCACTTGTATATCCAGACCTGCAGCTCCTGTGCACACAATCCATTGGATGTATCCAATGGATGACTCAGAGGGATGCTGGGGTTGTCTGATGGCAGCAATGATTCTCCAGAGAGAGTCACTCACAAAGGAGGACAGGGCCAGGCTGGCTTGGGTGACAGGAAGGTGATTTGCCATGTTTTGTCAAATTACAAAATGAAATTATTTAGTTCTTTTTGTATGCATTTCAGATCAGTAGAAGGAAGATGAGAAATTATGGTTTGGGTTATCTGATTGATCTTAGAGTGTTCATTTTGTGCCAGAAGACTTGACTGCCCAAGAAGTCATCAATGGGTTTGCTAGACCTCCTGAGGAACAATCTGAATTGGAATCAATTGTCCCACAGGCACATTGCCTTGACAGTTTTAGTTTGAATTTAGCCAAACAACTTCTGAAGATACAGATTTCTGATATCTCCAGTATTTTGGCTAAATTCCAACTAAAACTGGCTAAATTCATGAAGATGGTTTTTCTTCTCAGGCTGTGGCTTTCAGTGAAATCATGGTATGGCTAAAAGAATACAAAATTAACTTACTTACCACAGGTGGTTGTAGACCCTTGTTCCAGCAGCCCATTTACTGAAGAACAAAATCCTTGATAGAATATTTTACAGGGTTTACAGCATCCTATCAATAATGGATAGCCTCACCAAAAAGCATTTAAGTTCTAATGAAACAACCCCAAAAATATTAATTATTAAATTATAGAGCTGTGTTTTCACAGTTTTAATCTGTTTGCCTTTGGTTTTAGATAAAGGCTCCCTGCTGGTTTGGGGGTTGTTCTGTTCTGCTTGAGATAATCATCAAATAATGGCTAATTCAATACAATGATCAATTCAGTCGCAGATTAGAGCAGCATTCAGCAGTAAAAATAAATATCCCCAAACTGTACATACCCAAAGTAGTGTTTAATTCTAATCCAAATGACACTGGGTGTTTTACAAATTTGCATGGCTTGTTTGCAGTCTCGAGTCAAACTGAGATAATGAGATCTAAACACCAGGATTTAGGCTTAGGCACAAATAACTCAGTGTCTCTAAAGACTTTGGGCTGCCTCACTTTAACATATGCAGCTCTTAAACTTTGTGACTTCAATCCCTGATAAACAGGATTTTTAAAGCATGAAAAGAGGTTATCATGAAAGAAAGAACACTCGGTTTATTGTTCCAGGTAAAGTCTTTTGGAGGTGATTACTCTCTCACGAAAACATTGTGTTCAGTACTCTTGTGGCACAGGCATCTGTCACTCAGGCAGATGTCACCCCATAAACCTGAAAATACAACTTCTTTTTTCTATTCTCCCTGGATAAGTGAAGCCTTCAGGTTGATACAGTCAGTGACATTTGTTTAAGTGACAGATGTTCACGTCTAGTAGCCCTCACTGGGGAGGCGACCTTGTTGTCTTGGTGGGAGTTGTGTGTCAAGCACTGTAATTATTTGTATGCAGAGGATACGTGCCTTTATCAAGGCTGAAATTCCTAAGGATCTTTTTACACTCCAGCCTGCTGTGTGTGTAATGGAGAGGTTTGGAATTAGACAGCAAGGTTTCAGTGTTTGCTTCTATCCTGCCCTAAATACAACAAGATTAACTCAATGAACTCTGTAGATGTAAAAAACCACAGAACCACCAGCGTTGTAGGGAATGAGTGCTATAAGAACAGGCTCAAGACCCAATTTTTTGCACTTGTGCTTTTCTCCTGAATGGTCTAAATGTTATGATCAGTCCTAAGTGGAGGGTTTATTTGCTGAGGAATGTCAATAGCTGCAGGTACAGAGACTGCTTTTGGTCTGAAGAAGTGAAATCTCCAAACATTTCTGGTCAATTTTAACTCCTAGTGCCTGGTGCTGTCCTTGCCAGGCATATGTTTGAGCATTGTTTGCACAGAACATTGTCTAGGAAAGGGGATGGGAGCTTTTTCAGCATGCTGGATTCTTCTTGAATTAGCTTTTGGATGGGTGCATTCACTCAGGGAAAAATAACAGTTCAGATGGTTCTGTCTTCACTGCTGCTGTCTTTGGTAATCATATCAGTTCCTATGCATACACTCTGAATTTAATGTTTGTTATCTGTCATTGAGATATGCTGAGTCTCCAAAATTTCCTCCTTGGACAGGCAATCTCTACTTAACCCTTCCTCTTGGGGATGAGTCCAATCTCAACCCTTGAGTTTGTCCAATGACTCATCTTCATTCAGTTTCCCCAAGTGATTTATTTCTGCCTCCCCTCAGCCCCTTTATTTTCTAGCTGTACCCAAAAAGTTCTGTGACAAGCAGTCCTAGAACTTACCTGCCTATGGTCTCAAAGCTGCCACCTCAGGCTTCCAAATTGGTTTCATGCTTGCCAATTTTGCATAGTGGAAGAAAACTAAACATTAATTTCCTTTTCACCTTCTCTTTGTCACTTCATAATATGCAAATCCTAAAGAAGATGCCCACATATATTTGGGATTACTGAGATGGGTTTTTAATTGAAAATTCAGAGACAGTGCCTTGAACACCTTGATCTTTATATATGAACTTCTTGCAGCTGTTCTTCCCAAGTCCCTGTGAAGTAGAGCAGAAGTCTAAACCTTCTGCTTTACATTTGGCAATGACATCTGGTTTGTTGGTTTGTGTTTGGAAAATGAATTCTTAGAATCATCAGGAGTTTTGCAGTTGAATTGGAAGTGCAGTGCTGGGGTCAGCACACCTCTGGCATGTTCCTTGTGTACAGGAAGGATCTTTGGCTCTTCCTTCCAGGAATTGCATTGTGTTAGGAAAATCCTGCGTTTGGTGAATGACTGCAGCAAGAATTTGGTGACTGTGGGATGGGTGCCTAAGAATAAAAGCAAACAGAGTTTTTAATTAAAAAAGAAGGTCAACAAACATCTGTGTAGGAATATGCTTGTATTTACTGCATGAATGTGTACAAAAATGGGGTAGTCGTGACTGCCATAAGAAGATTACACTTCCAAGAGGTACAAAATGAAAATCAATGTTTAAGCATCTGTGTCTGGGTCCTCAAATATGCAGTGGCTTTTTTTGTTCATTTGTTTGGTGTTTTGCTTATTTATTTGTAGAGCTTTTTTTTTTTTCCTCTGTTTTTTCTTTTGTTTTTTATGCTGCTGGACTTAATATTTCTGTGCTTTAATTTCTTGTCAGCAAACTGGGATTAGCAGAACACCTCTGAGGAATGAAGTGAAGGTTAATGCATTAGCATTAAGCACTATAGAAAAGCTATTGAGAAAATTAATAACCCACTGTTCAACTCTCAAATTTGCATTGTGTGCAGTTCCAGGTTTGGTTTGCTTCCCTTTTTGCTGCAGCTCACTGCAAGTCTGGGTTACAAGTCTCAGGCTGTTTGCACATAAAAAAAATATTTTGTTCACTTAACAAGTCAGTTTTCTTAAGTGAAATTTTAGCCTTTTTTTAAACAAAAAATTCATAGGCCTCAACATTGTGATGTTGCATTAATCATGTGGGAGCTGTGGAGTCCACCTTAGCTCTTGTCTGTGTATTTTTCATACTGGTTTTTCTACTATTTAGCATCTAAAAATTAATTTAGTATATTAAGTTCTCATAATATCTGTTTTCATTATATTCTTGTTTGTAGATTACACTGAGGAGCTTCGTAAACAGACAAACAAACCCCCAAACATCCTTTTTTTGGTAGCAAGATGGTTGTTTCAGAAAAAAATTTATTTTCTTGGAGATGCAAAGTTTCTTTTTTCCCCACTCCCCAAGGGTCAACCATTAAGAACAATTATACAAACTAAAAGTAAACTCAGGTTTCTGTATATTTATTAGGAATGGTTATGAAGTTTTGCCATATAAGATTCCTTACAGTTTTCTAAAAATTAATTAAAAGTGAGTGAATCTTTTATCATGAGAACCAAAATTATTTAAAACTAGTCTGAAAATAGACCTCTGGCACAACAGACTCTGAAGATACAGGTTTTTGATAGCTCCAGTATTTTCTTCAGGTATGTTTTCAGTGCAGTACATGACAAAAATGAAACATATGGTGCAAGTTCAACACTATTTTTAAAGATTTTTAGTCCGTGGATCCTTATCCTTTTAGTTAAGAGACTTCATTTGTCAAGCATATCTTAATGAATTTTCTTTACGGGGAAATACAGGGAAAGTATTCACTAGTAAGTGACCTGCAAGTTTTTATACTAGCAGGGAAATTGGTAATTTTTTCACATAATTTAGGCAATTTTCCACATAATTTAGGTAATTTTTTCTTGCATATTTTAGGTTACTGCAGGGACCTGATCTCTGTATAAGCATGTGTATACATTTCAACCCAAAGTGCTCTCTCAGGAGAGGATTTTTGTCTTTCAGCTGGGTATATTCTCATTGCATGAGTCATCAGCCAGGTGCTGAGTTTTTTGACTGTTGTAAGTGTATCCTGTTATTTGATTTCTAGTAAGAGGGAGAAGGTCAACCTCTGTCCTTCTGTACAGCTTCACAGAGAAAGAAAACATAATTGACAAGTACTGAAAATCTTTGCTATAGTTCTGCTACTCAAGTTTCTCTCCTTTTCTAGACATCTTGACCTCCTTATTTCCCATCTCTTGCTTCTTTTCCTTTACAGAAGGACAATATCTGCATTTTCAGAGCATTCTTTACCTTAATTTCCTATCTCTGCATGTACTGCTCCCTGTCTTATTTTGATACAATGCTGCCTCTACCATTGTTATGTTAGAAACATCTCTTTAGCAACTGAGGGAAGATTAGCATTTCAAGGCATCAGAAAGCCTTCATATAAAAATCCCATTTGAACTTGATCCTTTTCCATGTTTGGTTATCCTGTGGTGCTTGGTTGTGTTTCTGCACCTTTTCTGGATTTGATACATTTAAGGATCCTTCTTGATTCCAATATGCCAGGTATTTGAAAGCTGTTTTTCATGATAGGACAAGAATTTTCCAAGCTTCTGTGGATGTTAACTACCAAGATGTAAATGCTGATAGGAGTGATGCTAAGACAGCTCACAGAAAGAAGATTGAGTGCACTCTGTTGTCTAGAGGTTTGATTCTGCTGGGTTTTTAACGATCTGTGTGTGGTTGAGCATTTGTGTATTTTAGTTTCTTGTACTTCACATGTGGAATTCTGGTGTAACTGTAGGCTTTTTCACATGTAGGAATAAAAGTAGAAAGAACAGTGTTGATAATCCACTAAGAAGACATGTTTGAGTTGCCCTGAATATTTTTATGTGCCCATGATCTGCAAAGGCCAAATCCCTGAGCTGTGTGTGTCAGCCCCTTGCCAGCGCTACGTGGCCCTCTGGGAAAGGAGGGGAAGGATGTTTTTGTTGGCATTTAAGCACTAAACCTTCAAGATAACAATAATATTCTCTGCAATAGTGTGAGCAGCAGAAGCAGGGCAGGGATTGTTGTACAATTGTCCCCTTGTGCTTGGCACCTCTGAGGCTGCATCCCAAATCCTGTGTGCAGGTCTGGGCTGCTCCCTGGAGGGAGCTGAGGGGCTGCAGGGTGTCCAGAAGGGAATGGAGCTGGGGAAGGGGCTGGAGCACCAGGAGGGGCTGAGGGAACTGGAGGAGCTCAGGCTGGGGACCTTTCCAAAACTCCCTGACAGCAGCGTGGAGCCAGGTGGGTGCCAGTCTCTTCTCCCAGGGTGAGGGGAAATGGGCTCTGGTTGTGCATGGAGAGGGTTGATATTAGGAAAATCTTCTCCAAAAGGATTGTCAAGCAGCGGAACAGGCTGCCCAGGGAAATGATGGAGTCCCCATCCCTGGAGGGCCTTAAAGGACACCAAGCTGTGGCACCTGGGGACATGGGTTGGTGGTGGACTTGGCAGAGTTAGGTTACTGATGGGACTCAGTGATCTTGGAGGTCTTTTCCAACCTAAATAACTCTGATATTTTCTGAAATTGGTTTCCTTTTTCCATCAAATATTTGTATTTGGATTATTTTCAAATGGTACTTAAAATCTTTTGGGACGATGCCATTTGTTCACTCTCGTAGTTTTTAATCTCTTCCCATTTTCTCTTAACACAGCATGACTTTTCTAATCTGACTCCCCTCCCCCAGGTATGACCAGCTGTGACAAATCATTTTCCATCAGCCTCTGTGGCTTTTGGCAGACCTTTTCTGCAGTCAGTGTATCTGAGGGGATTGCTGCTACATCTGTCATGGGATTGCGCAGCTCATGGCATACACGAGTACTTATCTCTCAGGGCATTATTTCTTCCCTTTGAATGCCAATACAGATCTCTGTGATGATTTTAAGATGTGTTTGAGCCTTTCACAGCCTCACAGGCAATGCCAAGGTGAGTGTTTCACCACTCACCCAGACAAAACAGACTGCAAGCATCTCCCAGGTTGCTGCTTGAAGCTGCCACCAGTGCAGTGTCTGTGCTGGGTGCTGTGCTGTTGGTGTGCAATGATTGCAAATATGGTAACATAATATGTTATAAATTGGTGTGTAATGCAGTGTGAAAATTCAGGGTGCAGAAATGTACCCCTGATCCCACTCTGTAGTGTGCTGCCTTCAGGATGAAGGATGGTGCAGGGTCTCAAAATGGGATACACCCTAAATATCTCATCTTTCCTGCATGCCTCCTGTCCTTCTGCTCATTGTGCTCACTCACTCAAAAAGGGAGTAACTTTTTCCTTGCCTTGTATCTTTTGCTGTAAATGACATCCATTTTCCTGAATACTTCAGGAACAGTTCTAGTCTGGCAGCCTTTTTGGGGTCACCTACTAGTAGTGTCTAGCAAATGCTGGATGCTGTGGATTAGATGGAGGTTTACATTCCACCCTCGGTGTTTTGCCAGTGTTTTTGTGGTGCTAGAACTCAGTGTGTTTCTGCACTGAGTGGGTACCAGCTCATCTCTTTAGGGCATGATGGCCACTGCATGTGGAAAGGGAGCACAGAGCTTTAGAGAGACAGCCCTGAGTGAGCACATGCAGCAAAAACCTCTTCACCATCATCCTCTGTACACAGGCTCCAATTATCCTGCTTTGCTGCTGAATCCCATTGGCTTAAAAGCCTCAGTGCAGGAATAGTGAAAGTAGATTAGGATAATTATTAACCATGAGTCCTCTGTCCACCTTGCTTCCTCATCTGGAAGAAATTATCCCCTGCTTAAGTTCAAGTGTGTTAATTGCTCTGCAGCATAACAAGCTCTTAATCTTCAGGCTTCTAAAGAAGTGTTCTCTTGTGCCTTCAGATTTTCATCATCTTTAGGCTTCTTTGTCTGCTTAAAAAAAAATTAATTTAAACTCTTGCCAATCCATCATAATAAAGCTTCAGAAAAAAATCATTATAGGCTTTTTGTAGGTGACTTGTGAAATAAATGTTTACTGAGGGCTGTTTCATTTTAGTGCACTGCGGGTTCTACTTGGACATTCAGTCTTTGGGCATGGGAATATTGCAGCTTTTTCCACGGATAACTTTAATGGGGTACCAACATTTCCTCTCTAAAATACTTTTTCTGACTTGTCCAACTCCCATTTGTTTTGCAGCCCACACACAGGCTGCAAATATATAAATATACAAAACATATTTCTATAAAAATATAGAAATATAAAATATATCTATTTTATGTATATTTCTATGGAATATAGAAATATATATTCTATATAAAAATATAGAAATATTTTTCTATATTATTTAATATTTATATATGTAGTCTTCTAAATTTCAACTTATCTGCTGCAGGACCTCATGCCATTGTTTTGCAGCCTGCACACAGGCTGCAAATATATAAATAAATAGAAAAATATAGAAATATAAAATATTTCTATTTTATGTATATTTTTCTATAGAATATAGAAACATATATTCTATAGAAAAATATAGAAATATATTTCTATATTATTTAATATTTATATAGGTAATCTTCTAAAATTCAAGTTATCTACTGCAAGACCTCATGCCATTGTTTTGCAGCCTGCACACAGGCTGCAAATGTATAAATAGAAAAAAAATTTCTATACTGTCTATTTCTATAGAATATATAGATATATATTCTATATAAAAATATGGAAATATATTTCTATATTATTTAATATTTATATAGGTAATCTTCCAAAATTCAAGTTATCTATATATATATAATCTATCTATCTATCTATCTGATATATATATATATATATTCAAGTCCTATCTGTCTGTCATGCCAGATAGCACTTAGAGTATCAGAAAAAAAATATACTCCAGTAATCACTGGGACGTGTTGTTAATCTAGATTAGGAGAACAGATTGTGACCACTGACTTTATGTAGCCCTCAGGCCCAGCCGTGCAGCACAGCCAGCATGCCCAGGGTGGCTCTGGTGTGAAATGCTGTGGTGTAGAAGCTGCTGTTAGTGCACTGTGCCTTGGCTGTGCCTTCTTGGGACACCACCAGGAATTCAGCTTGTCCAGTGTGTTCACTTGCATGTGGTGCTGAAGCTGAAATTCAACACCAGTTTAGTTTAGCAACATGGCACCATCAAATTATCTGTGCATTTTCTACTTGTTTTGTCAAGTGTGTTGGTGTTCTTAAAAAATAAGTACATCGTGTTTTAATGTGCATTTTTTTCAGCAGTAAGTACAGAAAATACATTTAAAGATAATATTTCTGTAAACCCACATAATTAGAGAAACTCAGGGTCAATTAAACGCTCCAAGCCTATTGTTTGTGAGACGTTCAGCCAAATTTCTCCTAGTGCTTTGAATCAGAGCTGCCTAGCAGTGTTTATTCCTGGGAAGAGCTCAGTCTGCTGGGACATGCTCAGAGCTGTGTTTCAGGCTTTAAAATAAACACTGCAGAGTTTTGCTGTTGCCTGCCAGGGTGTGAGGGGCAAGGCAGGCTGCTGGTCTGCATCCCTCACATCCCTGAGTTTGACTCTGGGTTTTGGTCTGCATCCCTCACATCCCTGAGTTTGACTCTGGGTTTTGGTCTGCATCCCTCACACCCCTGGGTTTGACTGGTGGAACCTGTCCTGTTGGTCTGCATCCCTCACATCCCTGAGTTTGACTCTGGGTTTTGGTCTCCATCCCTCACACCCCTGGGTTTGACTGGTGGAACCTGTCCTGTTGGTCTGCATCCCTCACACCCCTGGGTTTGACTCTGCTGGAACCTGTCTTGCAGTCTCCTTAACGATTCAGTAGTTAAACAACAAAATATATCATTTTGTGATGGGGAGGGATTAAAGGAGTTAATGGCTGTGTTTGCTTTCAGAGGCATGTGTGCCTTCCATCAAAATAAATTAGTCTCTCAGGCTTCTGAGGAGAGTATTAGACCTAACATCTTAATATATTCTGAAGCTGTGTGTCTGAGAGAAGTGAATTAAAGGATTTTAAATTTCTAATTACTCGAGATGTAATTAATTTCCTCCTTTTTCTTAAATAAAGTTAGATGAGAAAGTGTGGTTTAAAAAGGCAGAGAGGATGTGAAGAGGAATAACTGTTATCCTGTGAGAACTGCTGCAAAGCAGTGAATTAATTTTATTTTGTGCATGACAGATAGCAGGACTCTACAGATACCAAGGCAGTGCTTCATTTCTGTTTGAGAAACATTTTTTCTTTTTGCTGTTGTAACATACTGAGGACCAGCACCTTGGCCTTGCACAGGGTACCTGCAAAGCTCTGTCCCAGGTGCAAGCCAGCTGCTACCTGAGCCCCTGTGCCTGCAGGGAGGTGAAACTGCAGCAGAAATAACTCCTGACAGTGCAACTAACACCAGGGAGAATTATTCTGAGTTACCCTCTCTGTAAGGTTATAGCTCATGACATCTGACTGGGGTTTTGTGGCAGCCCTCAAGATTTATCAGTGCTACCTGATCTCCCCTTTATATCCTGCAGTAAATTTCAGGAATTCACAGCTTCTGACTTCTGTCTGCACTGCTGGCACCAAATGCCAGTTTTACTGAATTTCTCAGGGATGTATTTAACTCAACACTGTTCAGTGAGGAACCCACCCAACAACCACCTCTGCTTTGACCAATTAAGAGCACTCTAAAACTGGTGAATATAATTTTTGTAAGAAGAGATGCTGCATTGCCTTTAGATATTCTCAGAGCCCTGCCAGTGTTATCTCTGGATTGCAGAGCAGCTCAGTGCTGACTAAGGGCTGGAAACCCTCAGTTGCTGCACTCTGCTGCCGCAGTAGTAATTGAAGCTCTGCCTGCTAGGATGTGTCTTCCACATCTCAGGGCTTTGTTTTTGGAAAAAGGAAGATGAGTGAAACTTGATTATGGAGACTGGGCAAATTTCACAGCAGTAGATTGACATAAAAACAAAGCCTAGTCATAAAGTCTTGTACCTTGGAACATTAAAAGAAGGTGCTCAAATTAAGGTGGATTTCTTATTTAGCACATTTTTGTGCTAAGAGCATTAACTGCCCAGGCATCCAGCAAGGGGAGGTTAGCAGAACCAGATTTGCAGCACAGCCTTTCCTATCACCCAGGAGTACAAAAACCTCTTTCTTCCCGTTGGCTCTGGATGCTCGGGAAAATCCACATTGATCACAGATGAGATTCTGTCACAAACCCTGGGCTGTTTTCATCAGCATCCTCAGACATGGTAGTCACAGCTGCTGGGTGGGATGGTGGCTTTCAGCTCTAAGAGAAATGAAACCTGACTAGTGACAGCACCTTCCAGGCCAGTGGCACCTGCAGTGACCCCAGACTTTCAGGTGTAAGTGTTCTGCTGGAGGGTGCTCATGCAGAACCTGTGACAGTGTTCACAGGGGTTCTTGGATGAGGGAAGAGATGAGGATCTGACTCCAGGTTTCAGAAGGCTGATTTATTATTTTATGATATATATTACATTAAAACTATACTGAAAGAATAGAAGAAAGGACCAGAAGGCTAGCTGAGAATAGAATAGCAAAGAATGATAACAAAGGTTTGTGGCTCAGCTTTCTGTCCAAGCCAGCTGACTGTGATTGGCCATTAATTAGAAGCAACCACATGAGACCAATCACAGATCCACCTGTTGCATTCCAC
>JAWWMS010000002.1:581136-597863 GCA_035048045.1 Chlorospingus semifuscus | reverse complement strand
TTAGAAACAACCACATGAGACCAATCACAGATGCACCTGTTGCATTCCACAGCAGCAGATAATCACTGTTTACATTTGGTTCCTGAGGCCTCTCAGCTCCTCAGGAGGAAAAATCCTAAGGAAAGGATTTTTCATAAAGGATATCTGTGACACAGAACCTCTCCTTCCCAGCCTGTTCTCAGACACAGCAGTGAGGCAGGATTGCAGTCAGTCATTCTTCAGTCAGTTCTTCAGCACTATTGGAATTAAGGCCCAAGATGTTGGTTGAACCCTTCCTTGCCATTTTTGTGTTCTCTTTAGTGTTCTTTTACAAGATAAGAGTATTTCCCCTCCATCTTGCCACCTTTATGTTCACCCTGTACAAGGCATCGTCATAGAATTAGCTGCTGATACCAATGAGCACGTAAGGGATGCACATGAAATGGGCTTTTTTGGGTGTCTTTTGGTTTGTTTTTTTTCTGTGCCTTTCATTTTTTTTAATCTCATGTGATGGCACAAAGCTCATCTTAACACCAGGGTAAACTCCTTGTCAAGGTTCAGTTGCCATCCTAAACTGCAAGATAATTAAAGTTGTCCACTGAAAGAAATCTAATACGTTTCTGTTTTCAAGTGGACAAAGTAACTTTCACTTTGCTTGCAAAACCAGTTTTACACAGTTCTCAGAACCTTTTCTGCTGTGGCTTTCCATAAGATTTCTTCTGTCCAGAGGATTAGCAGGAAAAAAAATGTGTTTGGGAAAAAAATGGAAAGCGTGGAAATTAAATAGTAGTTTACAAAAGAAACTAAATAATACTTTCCAACCACCTATTTTATCCTATTAGTTGGGTGTTGGTTTTCAGTTGACTTACCTGGTATTCAGCTGGATTCACATATACAGAGCCTATAGATCAGGAAGGACAGAATTCTTCTTGCTCCATTCTTTGGGAAAGCAATTTACCCAAAAGAAAGTGTTCTGCTGTATTGAAATGGAAAATTCCAGCTGGTGTTCTGTACTATAATATTTATTTTCTCCCCAGTGTGTTCTGCTCTTATTTCTTGCTAAAGACTTTTCTCCTTTCAAAAATCTTTCTTCGTACTTGTGTTTATGCTGCTGTCCACAGCTACTGGGAAATAAGCTATTTGGAAACTTGCAAGTCACTGGAATAAAGCAAGGTTAATCTCCAGTGTTTTTCAGTAGCTCAGTGTCAGTGACAGCATTTATAACCTGCTCCCTGAGAAAGAGCTAAAGCTTTAAAGGAGTGAGGATGAAGGTGTAACAATCCAAACTAATAAATGTTGCATAATGGTGGGGTTTTTCCCCCCGCTCTTTGCAATGCTACATCTGCAGTCTCAGCTCGCTCCAACAAAATGGCAAAAAGGAAAATGCCCATTTAACAACCTTCCTGCCACCACAAATCTGTATTTGGAAGCATTTCCTTACACAGGATGAAGTGGTAAAATTGTCAGAGCTCTTTAGGTCAATATGTCCTCTGCTGGGATGAATAATGATTCCTCCTGAGAGGAACTGTGCTAGCAGGATGAGAACCTAGCCAGAAGATCTTGAAGCTTCTGGTCATAAAAAATATTAAGTTATAATTTGGAATAAGGAGTAATTTTGTCTAAAAGAGCTGGAATTGGGTAGGATTTTCCATATCCTGGTGCTGCAGTGCTGTGCTCCACAAAGCCCCAATTTCACAGCTGTGGCTGGGGTTTGCCTCTTGCAGAGGAGAATGGAGGCCCCAAGATTAAATCCCAGGGCAAAGGTGGCCAGCAGCAGGAACAGCACCACAGACACTGATTTTGTGCTGCATTCTCCTCTGTCTGTCTGTCACCTGAGGGGGCCTGACATCTGCAATGTCACAGACAGGCAGTGAGGTTCTCAGAGCAGGATCTCGAGCCAGAGGAGGGCTTGACTGATTCCTTATGAAGCACAGACACCTGGAGCTTTAGGGTCAGGTCCCCTCCAGGAGGAAGAGCAGAGATGATCCAAAGCCTCTCCCGTCCTGCTGCATCGTGTGAGCAGGGACAGCTGGGGTTTGTGACACCTGAGACGTGACTGTGTGCCAAAATGCCTCCTGGCGTGAGTCCTCCTGGTGGGAAGGGCAGAGGGGAGTCAAATCTGTTACTTCTCAAATAGTTTTGGGATAATAGACAGAAGAAGTTGTGCAGTGCTGCCAAGATTAAATGATTGAATAATTGTGCTTGGAGAGCAAACCTGGGAGGCATTATTGATGGAAGCTGGGTTGTGGTTTTTAACTTTAAACACTTGCAGGTGGTTGGTTGTGCTTCCCATTTGATCTCATTCTTTGTGCAGTCAGCATTAGTTTCTCAGAACAGCCACAGAAGTTAAAGCTGAATGACACATTGTAGAAAAAACCCCCTAGTTACTGCTAAATTTGCCCTCAAGAGACAAATAATCAATGTATTTGTAACCTGGGCCATATCAAAAGCCCAGATGTGGGCATTGGTACCTGTCACTGTGTGTCTCTGTCATGTTGGCCTTCCTTGCATATATAGATATATGTATTAAATGTCTCACAGCCTGAGTATGGTTTTTAGTAGCTATCTATGAGTTAATAAAACTCCCCCACACTAAACAGTTATTTTATTCAATAGCTGAACTCTTGGTGTATGATGGACTAATCAAGATAAAAAATTAGGAACCTCACTGTAGGGGGATACAGTATGGGTAAATGAAGGTGGTATAGAATGTAATCTTATCCCCCAATGAGCTGCAGCTGAACCAATTACCAAAGATTAGGAGCGGGCCTGATGTTAACAGGGCACACCTGTAGCCAATAAGAACAGTGTTATAAAAGAGTGGATTGCTGGGAATTGGAGTCAGTTGGCTGCTGCAGGGACCAGGAACAGCCAGTGCTTAGAGGAGCTGCCTGTGGGAGACATTGAGGCGGTATGAAACTCTGGTGATATGGAATCCTTGCACTATAATGATAATAGAACTCTTAAAAGACAATACCTCACGACTGAGAAAGGTAAAATTGCTTTGTCCTTTGTGATTCAGAAGTAGAAGTGAAATCAGAAAACTCCAGTTTGGGGCTGCCATGTGATTTTTCCTCACTGGAGGGGCAGATGCAGGTGAAATTTAGGAGAATTGTGCACCAGGGCTGAAAAGGGGCTATTACACAGACTGCAGAGCCTGCCATGGCAGGAAGCAGATGAATGATATAAAGGACTCAAGAAATGTTGAGAAAAACTCTGGGGCAGTGCAGAAATGCTGTGAGCCCTTGAGCCTGTTATTTCTCAGGGAACCATTCCAAGTGATCCAGTGCAGCCAAAGAGAGGCTGCTAACTGCGCACTTGACCTTGCAAACCCCAGAGTGAGCCAATTGCTGAGAGCCTGAAGCAGCCAGGAGGGAAGGAGGCTGGATGGAGGGATGGCTCCTCCAAGAGCCAGTGTGCATCACATCCTGAGTGAAGGTGTTGATGATCCACGCTGATACTGCACTTTGAGAAAACTTCAGCCCACCCAACATTGAGCTTTTGTGGATGAGGTGTGCTGAGCTGGTTTGAGGTGCCACAGGAGGGCCATTTTAATTTTTATCCTTTAAAAACTGAATTCTGGTAGGTTTCAAGTAAAGCCTCAGATGTCAGAATCTGCCCTGCAGATTTTGCTTAGTCACATGCTGCATAAATTCAGTTCCTGGAGGGTGTGTTTACAGAACACTGCAGAAGGAGTTAGAGTATAACCAATACCCATAAAAAACCATTCTGTATTCTGAATGGTTTTGGTAGTTTTGCTTTATTTTGGAAAGACACTGGCTGTGGCTGAATATATAAAACTACTGAATGGCACTGGCAGTCTTCTGATGAATTAATAGTGCGAAATGAAAAATTTACCACTGGTGTAGTTTTGTGTAATATTGTATTTTATTTGTAATGTTATTAACATTCTTAGAGTTGCTCAAAGACCTATATCCAAAGTTTTTATCCTCTTTAGAAAAAGGGCAGTTAATTCTTTTGTGCTCAGTGAAGTAGGGACATCTGCAAATTATAGCTCTGGTAGATAATTGCATGTTTTGAGTAGCGCACTGAACGCGAGTAGAAATAAACTATGTGTAGTGATAAATGTATCATCCAAGTCCTGCAAAATGAGGGGACTTTTGTTTTGTTTTGCCTTCTTCATTGCAAATAGCATAATTGAACTATTTCTTCTGTCTAAGTTTTTCTGTTCTCTTTGTAGCTTGAAGAAATAGCTTTGTAGCTGGAAGGAATGGCTTTGTGCCTTGAGTTCTGGCTTGTAGCTGGAGTTTGAGGGCAGAAAAAACCCTCAAAAGCATTGGGGTTCTTCTTCTGCCCAGAAACAGTTACTACCAAAGTGTTTCTTGCTCATCTGCATCCTTCAAAACCAAAATCACAATTATTGCAACACCTGTGGTAGATTTTAGGGATGAGTCTGTTTTAAACCTGGGTGTTTTCTGTTGTAATTTCTACTGTGGAACAAATTTCAGTAGAATGTTAATGTAAATGTTTGTATTGGTAGATTTATGTCACTCCATAGCGCTAAAATACCTGTGGAAAATTCTTAAATTAGAAATAAAATGTATTATAAAGTACTTGGTAGCTGAAAGTGAAATTAAAACTATTCAGATTGTAGTGCTTCTGTAATACTGTCTGCATGTACACAGCACACCTAAGGATGCTGCATGTTGGGTTTTGCTGGGAGAACTGTGACAATATGGGGGTGGTGCATTTGTTTGTAAGGACTTGGCATTATTAAAAAGCAAGCTTTCCTTTTTAACTCCTCTGTTTTGAACTCAGAGCACAAGGGGTTTGAGACTTGGCTTGCCTTGAATTATTTATGATGTGGAACTGCTAGACAGTGTGCTTTAAAAGTGGCTGATAAGCCAGAACAAAAATGGCTGTGGTGTCGCCTTGTCGGCACATCTGCATTTCTAAAGATTAGGCAGAATTTGATAACAGACTAAAGATTGTTTCATTCTTTGAGAATTTCTTCTCTTCATCTGTGTTGCATTTCTGGAGCTGGTATCCATGGCAATTCACAAGGATGATTTAGGAGCTGGGCTTGAAAGTGTCTATGAGAGTTCTTATTCTAACATACTTAACGGCATTACTTTGTGAGTTCATTTATTGATGTGCTGAACTGTTGTCAGCAGTGTATTTCAAATTTCCCCCCTCCATTGCTCATAGAATCTTTACTTCTGTGGATTTTGGCTCCATTTTTGTGAGAAGTCTGAAATCCAAATGCATCTGGGTTGCACCTTAATGCTTTTACAGCTTAGGACAAAAGAGGAATTGGGGTTTAGGTGAGTTGTAATGGCTAAAGATGGTGATTTAAACTCTTAGTGACCTTTTAGTTATGGAGGATCAGTTTCTAAAGCTTGATAAGTTTACTCATAACAATATTTAAATTTTGAGCATCTTCAAAGTTAGGTGCACTAAACCTTGTCTGAGAAGAGGAAAGATTACACAGGATAAATACTTCCTAATGATATTTCAATTTCAGGTGCCTGAGAAGCTAAGAGCTGTTGGTGAGAGCCAAATCCAAGGATTATGATTTACTAAGTCATTATTTCCCCAAGACTGTCTTTTCTTAAAAAAAGATTTATTTGTCTTTTGCTTGGAAGTATTATGAGCTTCTGCTGTTCTAACACATTTCTGAGACATTCCTTCAGCTCAACTCAATGATATTTTGGTTTGATCAATAGGTCTGTTTTGCTGTGAAGTTATATTTATTCTCTGTTTGAGTTTTCATTGGGTACAGGAAATATAAGTTGTGTCTCCATTATTGTTCTCTCAGCCATGGGTTTATTCCTTCATCTCCCCTTTCTTGAATTCCAAGCTCCCTTAGGAGCTCGTCTTGTGATTTAGCAGCCTGAGGGAAATAAATAAATGTCAGGACTGAGCCTGTTAACTTCATTACTCGATATGAAACGTATTTTAAAGAAAATTTGTGATTTCTACTTTGATTATTATATCTGGTACTTTTAATATCCATGAAATATTAAAGTTAGGATTATTTTAAGCTATTGGGAAAGTTGTATTATGATGTAAACTTGATCAGCAAATTTAATACTGAAATTAGATACAGTAGAAGGAAGGGTATTTCTGGAATGCAGTAGGTCTCAGTACTTTGGCTTTGTTATCCTTAGAAGTTGTGTTGGTGCACATGGAATTGGCTCCAGATGGATTGTATACCTTAGGATGTTTTTTATGTACTGTGAAATAAATTTTCTTGAGGAGCTTTGTTACAAACCCAGCAAACTCACTCAGTTTTAATTCTTGCATCAAATCTAGGGAGACTGGGATTTGCCTTCTTCTAATCAAATAATTCAATACCCGATTGTTTTTTCTCTCACCTTTTCTGTATATGTTTTTTGTCTTCTCTGCTTTCATAGCCTGTCACAGTCTGTTGCACTCACTTAACATCCACACACCACAGACTGTAAATCACAACTGAGTTTTCTTCTCAGAGAAGCTAATGGACAACATTTTGGTTGCAAATACTTAACTAGCTGTTATTTTAAAATAGATGGGTTAATTCTGGAATTTCCAGCTATGGCACTGTTAAAAAAAAAAAAAAAAAAGCCAAACCACAAATGGTTTCTTTTGGAAGCTGATGAGCCCTGGGAGTGAATCACAGGGTGGCTGAGGCTGGCAGCGACTTGGTGCAATTGTCCCTTGGCTTTCTGGCTGTCATGCAGCCCGGGGTGCTGGCAACCACCTTGGCTGTGAGGACAGGCTTGGTGACCACCAGATCCTGGGGTTTTCCCTTTGGCAAGTCATGAGGATTTTCCCATTGCCTCTCTCTGGACTTTATGTTAGAGCATACCCAGAGCTCTGCTCGCTGTAGCCAACAGAAAGCAAGAACAGCCCATATACACCCGAATGGAGGAGAGTTTGGGGAACAAGGATGCATCATACTGAACCTCTGGGCAGTGACACAGCCTGCAGAGATCCTGGAGTTGTCTGGAGTCAGCTGAGGCTGCTGACTCAACCTCATTGATGAGGCTGAGGCATTGCTTGCTCAGCTTCCGAGCAAAGATGCTTCAGGAATTGCACAGTTTGGCAAAGGTAAGGGAACAAAGGGAGATGCAAAGAAGATTGGATTTGTGGAGGTCCTTCCTGATGCAGTTAGATGTGGTGGGCCAGTGAGTAATCTAAATGCATGCTTAGCATGGCTTGGTGACATTTGCCTTTGCTATTAAATTATTCAAGTGACATTGCTTGTACAGGTTAGCAAACCATTAACCTGCCCAGTTGTTGAAAGCAAGTTGCTTTTTGTTAAAGTGTACTGAGCTATAAAATATTTTGTAGACATAATTGATTTATCTAAATATTTAGTTGGTTGTGTTTTGACAGTTAAGCTTTAAATGTATTTTTTCAGTACTGTGCTATAAAAGAAATCTCACTTTCATGAATAAATACTTCATTGATTTCCAAGTCATGCAGATTTTCTTGGCTTCTGAAAATGAAGCATTTTTCTTTATTGCATTTTCATCGATTGTTTTAATGTCTTTATAGTTACTTATTTTTTTCCTAATGCATCACATAGTACAAAGCACTTCCAACTTTAAAAGTAGTCCTGTGTTCCCTGGAAGTGCTGCTTTGTGTAAATCCATGCTAAATATTTAGGCTGCAAAAAACCCTGTAACTGGCCCCCCTGCCTGAAAAATGATGAAAGCTTTCTAAAAAACTATACAGAAAATGTAAAAATGCTTTTCTTGACTATTTAAAAATACTTTTGATATGCTGTGTCTGGAGAGCACCTGTGTCAGTTGCAGCATCTGTCTGAGAGCCTCTCCTCCTTAGGTCTTGCTGTTTTCCTGACAGGACTCTTGTGGAGGCATCCTGCAGCATTTGGGGTTCCTGAGTTTACCTGGTGCTGCAGGATTAAAACTTCATGGATTTTTGTCTTGGGATCAGTAAAAGTCTGAGTAGAAATTTTAGGAGACTTCCTCTTCTGTAGCAAAAATTCTTTTTCACCATTAGCCAGGCTTTACCTATCTATTTGTGCATTCAGTGTAGCTCTGATTTCAGGTGGAGGCTTTATTCCTGTTAACCTATAATTTGCCTAAAATAATCCCTAATGCTGTCCAAATACGTGATTTTATTTAGGACTAATTGAAACACGATTAGAAGCTGCTAGCTATGCTGAGAAAATGTGTATTTGTCACTTGCGGACTCAGATTTACAGATTTGCAAATCCATGCTTTTGCCACTTAGTACTGATATTACTCTACAGACAATTTAGACATTGTGAAGCCATTCAAAACTGCTCTACTAGAGTGACTTATTAAAAACATGTTATCTAATTCAACAGCTCATTGCTTTGAGCAAACCAGCTGGTGTGGCACAGAGCTAAAAAAAAAAAAAACAACAACCAAACCAATGAGAGATTAATTTGTTGGACAGAATTGTTGTTTTTATTACAAGAGGTCTTTGGCAGGAGGGAAAGCATAGCTTTTATTTTCTGTTAATCAGAATAGTAAGAAGTTTGATGAAGTTCCTTTTACACTTCTTTGGTGTGAGTATATGAGGAAGATCTCTGGCCTCTGCAGGAATTGCAGAGTTAACAAGGGTCTTGGAAAACAGATGTGGATTGGGACTTTAGTACATCCAGCCTGTGCCTTCCCCAGCTGCTGCATCCCTGTTGGAGGATGGAGAATAAGCACATCTGTAGGAGATGTTGTGGCAGTGATGGAATTTCCCAGCCTGGTGTTAATGTGATAAACAGGGATTTCCTGGGACTGGAGCGGCACATAGCCGGTGTAATCCTTGCAGAATGAATCAGAATTTAACTGGAATGTGCCCAGTAAATGAGGAAGATTTTACAGGTGCTGAAGACTATAAAGCAGCATCAAAATATAGGAGAAGATGAGAGAGTTATTGGGATTATGCTGCTTGCTTTGAGGTTATTGAAGTCTGCACTAAGGATGAATTTCTGGGTTGATTTCTCCAAAATTTATAAGCAATATGAGTAACTTTGACATCTAAATACCATCGTGGTTTAATGTGCTGGAGGCCACAAAGGTTCTGTTCCACAGATTCGGATGCTGAGGCTGGGATGTTTTCCAAAAGTGTCATAGAATCACGAGTGGTCTTGGTTGGAGGGACTTTAAAACATCTTGTTCCAATTCCTCTGCCATGGGGGCACCTTGCACTGTCCCAGGTTGCTCCAAGCCCTGTCCAACCTGGCCTTGGACACTTCCAGGGATCCAGGGGCAGTCACAGCTGCTCTGAGCACCCTGTGCCAAGGCCTCAGCACCCTCACAGGGAAGAATTTCTTCCCAATACCTGATCTAAACCAACACACTGTCAGTGCCAAGCCATTTCCCCTTGTCCTGCCACTACATGTCCCTGTGAAAGGTCCCTCTCCAGCTCTCCTGCAGCCGCTTTAGGCACCGGGAGGCTGCAGTTTGTGGTCACCCTGGAGCCTTCACTTCTCCAGGCTGAACAGCCCTGACTTTCTCAGCCTTTCTGTGCAGCAGAGGTGCTCCATCCCTCTAAACACCTTTGTGGCCTCCTGTGGGCTGGCTCCAACAGGTCCATGTCCTTCCTGTGCTGGGATCCCAGAGCTGGATGGAGCAGTGCAGGTGGGGTCTGAGCAGAGCAGAACAGAGGGGCAGAATCAGCTCCCTCAGCCTGCTGGTCGCTCTTGATGCAGCCCAGGACACAATTCCTTGGCTCAGATCCTGTGGCCTGTTTAAACTTCCCTGGACCAAAAGACTGTGAAGGAACAGGTGTCATTTATGGAAAATAGTGGTGGCCACTGTAGAATCTGCAAGTTTGTTTTGTAAAGCTGTGCATGTACCTGCGAGCAGCTCAGCGATTTTAGGAGGAATCTACCCACATAACTCAGCAAGACTTACTATGATGCCAGTGTAGGAGCAGCAGGTTGTTAATCCTGAGCAATGACAGAAACATTTGTGCATTCACTGTGGACATTTTTAGTAAACTAAATCCATTTATCCACCAAGCTTTTTGCAAAGTGTATCTGTGACCTGGTGTCTGTGGTCTGTGTATGCGTCATGTTTATGATGTGGGTTTGTTTTGAATGTTTGCTTTTCTTCTGTTTTTTCTTTTTAATTTCTCCTATGCCTGATTTTTTGGAAATATTTTTCTTGAAACTTTGTCTCATTAGTAACATGTTTCTGGTTTCTTTTCCCTAAATTTACTCTCTTGAATGGCAAATGTTTGTTAAAGCTAATAATTGTCTGACTGTAAGTAGGAAAATGAGAAACCAGTAATTTTAACAAAACATATTCAGATCGGTGGGTGGTAACTCTGATAAATTAGGGTATTTTGAAGTAAATTTTCATTATGTTCTGCCTAGAAAAGTAGCTGTGTACATAGGATCCCTCCTGGCTTCATGTTATGGGAAGGGCCTTGACCGCCAGTATTGAATGGCTGCTGCTCTTCCTTTGTAATCCTTTAAAATTCTCTCATGGGCTGTGTGTGATGAACACTTAGAAGTTGCTTTTACAGAGTGGATAACCTGTTGTCATGAAAAAATCGAATTTAAAACTATTAAGTAGATGTGAGTTTTGTCCATGAAAATAACAATTAGACTGGAATCTTGCTAGCATCCCTCTCACGGGATCTGAACCAGACACTTTCGATGGAAGAAACACACTGAAGCAAAAAATCATTTTATCATGTTCTTCAAAAGTCTATTAGTGGTTTAGTGGGCTTTCTCATAGTGCTTTTCTAGAAGGAGAAAGAAAATTATTACTCTCTGGAGATGTTCAGCATTGTGGTTTTTGATGGGAAATAGGGGAGGTTAAAATACCATTCTTAGTCTGGAATCTGCACAGATATCTGTGTTTGTACACACTCATGTCCCTTCAAATTGTTTCTGTCTGCCTCTAAAAATACTGCCACGTACTCTATTTGTCTTGCAGAAATGAAATTTCCTCTAATGTCCAACATCATGAAAAATTTGATTAAATATCTTAGGATGGATTTGTCTTTCAAGTGTTTGCTATGGTTTTCGATTATAATGACTTGTAACATCAGGCAGAGACATCACCTTCCTTGTTTGTCTCTCTTTCCCCCCTCCTTTCCACTTCCATGTCTCCCCCCTCTATTCTCCTTCCATTTCTGTGGTGGTATGATAAACATATCCATGCTCATTATGGGAGCTCTGATACGAGCAAGTGAGTATAAATTTCCCTTTGGCTGAGATTTTGGGTTGATTAAGTTAGTCATAAAGGAAGAAGGCCAAATTGCCCTCTGCATTTCCTGGATGTCTGATGGGAGTGCAGTCATTATAGCATCATAATTATCCTGCAGAAGAACGTATTTTGTACTTTCTATAGGAACCTGTGTTGACAAAATCAGTACTGTGCTCTTCTTGTCCTGTTTATGCCTGTTTCACTCACATGGTCTCAAAAACAGCAACAAGCACAAATATCACAAGGCTGTCTTGATCAGTGCTGCTGACTGCAGAGATGGATGCAATTTGAAGAAAAAAAAGTCAGCATTATGAATAAAATTAACCAGGGGATAGCTTTTCTTGGCCAAGCATTGTTCAAAGTTGGCATCAAAAAGTGTCCCAGGGCTTCAAGGCTCTGCAGTGTTAAAATTCCCTCTGTAAATCCAATCTGCTGGTTACTGCATTCCTGCCTGTCAGGTGCCCATATGAGCTCCTCTCCTGACTTTTTCTCAGGGCAAATTTGGCAACTTTAGGTTTTAGTGCCGAACTGTAATAAATGTGTTCTGCAGCTTTCACTGAGCGCTGATTGCTGTGCTTCTGCTCCCAGTGGGATCCTGTCTGAAATATTTGGGAGTATCAGCTGGTGTTCTACATTTCCTTGCAGGCTTATACCTTGAGCTATGCTGTTGTCTACAGATGTTAGCCCTTGGACGTGTTAGATTAAAAACATCAAGTGAAAAACCTGAGGAGCTCAGGATTTAGTGCTGATAATTCAGCAATCAGTGGGGTGGTGAGGAGAGCTGTGTTACTGCAGCTGCAGGTTCCTGAGGCTGATAAAGTACACATGCTGGGTTTTCCTGGGGACTGCTTAGTTTTGTAAAACCTTCCTAATGGATTAGATTTGAAACCTGGAATGGGGGAATCTAGGATGTTAACAAGTCTCCCAATTTTATATTTAACTCATGCTCTTGCTTGGGCTAATTTAGAGGTTCATGGAATTGTGGAATGGTTTGGATTGGAAGGGACCTCAAAGATGGACTTGTTCCACCCCCTGCTGTGGGCAGGAACACTTTCCACTAGACCAGGTTGCTCCACGCCACATCCAACCTGGCCTTGGGCACTTCCAGGGATGGGGCAGCCACAGCTCCTCTGGGCAGCCTATGTCAGGGTCTCTGGGGTAGAATTTTAGAATTCTCCCCTCACAGGGTATAATTTCTTCACACCTCATCTAAACGTGTAGGGGGATACAGTACGGGTAAATGAAGGTGGTATAGAATATAATCATATCCCCCAACGAGTTGCAGCTGAGCCAATTACTAAAGATCAGGAGCAGGCCTGATCTTAACAGGCCACACCTGTTGCCAATAAGAACAAGTGGTATAAAAGAGAGGATTGGTGGGATGAGGAGTCAGATGGCTGCTGCAAGGATCAGGAACAGTCAGTGCTTAGAGGAGCTGCCTACGAGAAACATCAAGAAGGTACGAAACCATGGCAATATGGAATCCTTGCACTATAATGATAATAGAACTCTTGATATATAAGACAGCATAAACGTACTATCTTTCAGTTTGAAGCCATTCTCTCTTGTCATGTCACTACTTGCCCTTGTAAAAAGTCCCCCTCCAGCTTTCTTGTAGCTCATCTTTAGATTTTGGAAGCCTGATGTTTAATTTTTTTGTTTTAAGTATTTGTCATTCCTGCATTCTAGTACATAAAGGAAACCCTAAGGCTTTTGCCACCTTCCTTTCCACATCCCAGAAAACCCTGTCATCCTGAAACTTTGAGGATTGCATGAGGAAGATTTAGTGGGGGTTCCTTTTCAAATACTTGCTGGTATGCATTTGCAAACCTGTACACTCTCACATTGTGACATTGATGTTTGTTCTCTGTAATTCATATGTGGTGCGACAGTGCAGGCCTTGCTGTGTGTGTGTCTGCTTATTTGCACATGTGCATCTCTATTTCTGAAATTAAATATAAACTCAGGATTCCCTTCTAAAAAAATAGCCTTCTTCTGGAAGTTTTGTAGTTTGCCAAAAGATACAGAAACTCAGATGCTAATTGCCTCAAAAAGTTGTCTGCGTTTGTGGACTCTATTTTTGGACCTTTTTAAATGATTGCAGTGTAAGGGAAATGAACAGTGTTTTTAGAAGCTTATGTGTGTTAAAAGCATTCTATAAAGTTGCATTAAGTAGATTATTATGCTTTTAAAATATGATTTTTGCCCTTTTAAAAAATTTTTATTTCATCCCCTTGACTTCAAGAAGCCTTTTTTCAGACTCAGCAGTTGGTAACATTTAATTTTCTGTCATTTAATGTCTTTAGAGATGTGTTGACATTTCTGCTTTTCAGAGTAGCATTTCTACTTCCTGTCATCAGCCTGTGTGTTATAAAGCACCATATTAACCTTTCTAGCACATTTAGGTGTTACACAAAAGACACTTTTTATGGAATACTATGCCACTCATTAAATAAGTTGTGCATATTGTCTGAACACTGAAATTCAATCAAGACAACTATGGGTGTCTATATATTAATGGTTTCAGGGTGCAGCACATAATTTAAAGAAACCTTGCTTTGCCTTCAGGAAAAACTCCAAAAATCAGTTTCTGAACTGAATGGACAGTGTTTGCTGCCCTTGACTTCTCACAGTTCTGTAAAGATTTTGGTGTTGGGTTGAAAGGGCCAGCAAACACCTAAAGGAAATGATGGGAGAGAAGAAAAAAGTTCACGTGCAAGACTTCTCACCAAGTGCTTAATCATGACAGATGGCTCTGATGTGTGAGTAGTCAGAAATAGCAAGGGAATGGGTTTAACTGAGGGCAACTCTTGTCCTAAAATGTCAGGAGCTGTGTGCTGCATTTGGAAACCACAGAATATTCATTTGTCATAGGGCTCCATGTATTTTTATAGCTATTTAAAAGTACCAGAAACTGTCAAAGTATATTCAATCCCCAAACATATTACACAGTGTGAATACAGGAGGAATAGTTCCAGCTTCTTTGTGCTGGAGTGGTGGAATACCTGGAGCTGCTGTATTTGCACAGGGCTTTAAAGGTGGAAGTGTTTAAGTGCTGAAATCCCAGGTCAGGTCCCCAAAGCAGCAGCAGTGCAGCAGTTTTGTGCTGCCTTCAGCTGCAGGTTGTCGGAGCAGAGGTGATGAGTTCAGATGCTGAGGCACTGGGAGCAAGCTCACTGCTCCAGGTTTCAGAGCAGATTTGGCTGGCAGCAGGTCGGATGGAAATTGCTGATGGAAATTCAGAGGAGATTTACCCTGTTGTTGTCTTTCACTCTTTATATGAGGTGTTTTAAAGTTCCTGCGTTTTTAATTTGTGGCAGCCAGCTGAGAATGCTAATGACGCTATCTGATGGTGATCAGTGATTTTTTTTCACGTGTCCTTCTAATCATAACCTTAAAGTGATTCATAAACTTCAAACACTACACTGACTTTTAGTTCACCAGGCAGTTAATGGTCTAATACATCTGGAGAATAAAAATCCAGCAATCAACCTTTATTCCTATAATTGTATGACAAAAACAAATGTAGTGACATGGGGGAAAGAGACTAGGAGAGGCAGAGTGTTTGTTAGGTGAGAAAAATAATTAGCAGGATTTATTCTAAACTGAAAGCACAGCTGAGAAATATTTGGGAAACAATATGCAAAGTAGATAAATAAAGTAGATAAATGTGATTTTTAAATTGTATGTTCACAAATGGTTCTGAACTCTGGTTCTTTATTCGTGTCGTATTGAGATAAGGTCCATCTTAAGGTGAATCCAGGCTGGATGGAGCTCCTGGTCTAGTAAAAAGCTGTCCCTGCCTGTGGCAAGGGGGTTGGAACTAGATGATCTTTAAGATCCCTTCCAACCCAAACCATTCCATGATTCTATGATAATCTAATTCTTACATTGAAATTAAAAATTTTAATTTCTGTGCAGTGAGCAGAACTAAAACTTTCTGTCCAAATTCCAGTGGTTATGGTCAGGAAGAAGCCTGGCATAATGCACAATATTTATGTTTTTTGACATAAAATCTTTTCCTTTTTGTCACCTCGTGGTCAAAATGATCCTATTAAACAAGTTTGTTTCAGTCTAAGAAAGCAACTTGCTCTGAATGTTTGCACCCCAACTATTTATATTTCTAATCAGTGAAGGTCACAGGCCCCTAATTCTACTTTTGTCCTGTTTCTTGATGCTGTTATGTGGCTCAGAGGCATTTGCCTCGCCCTGTTTTCTGTGGCATATAATCTGTCTTGTCTGAAAACTTATCTACAATCACATTCTGCAGTTGAGGAGAGATTTTGCCAGGATGTCACAGATGCTGGAGAAAGCAGATCACTGAGAAACTCTGAATATCAAAACTCCTCTATGGCGTACAGAAATGGGCTCTGGATTTTGTAATAACAGGTGTGACTGCAGGCTGCACACTAAGCTTTATTTCCAAGTCCCAGGTGGTTCTGAAAGCAAATGTCAGAGCCTTATTAAATGAGTTAACATTATTGTTAGGCATAAAAAGTCAAGTGGATTTTTTTTTTTTTTTTTTTGTTAGGGGTGTTTTAAAGAATTTTTTTTTTCCCCATGTGATTTTTGCTTCCCAATCTGGACAGGTTGGAAATTTTGCCCTCATTCTGTCTCACTCTTTGTCCTGGCTGCAGGGGGAAAATGCAGTAATAGGTGTCATGGTTTTGGTGTGATGCAGTTTGAGAGCACTGCAGAGTCTGTTAAATGATCCAGCTATCCTGTGCACACAGTTCATGGTGCAGTGTCTGAAGCAGAACTTGCAATCTGGGGAGCATCAGCTTTGTTCTGAGATTAGTTTACTTTTAGAAAACATTGAGCAGTGCCAAGACAGCTGTAAATGCTCTCTGAACATTTTCGGGGTGGCTCACACTGTGATGGTGAATCGCTCCCCATGTGCTGGCCAGTTCATGGAACAGGCTGTGGATCTTCTTCCTCCTGAGCGTGGTGCATGTGGCTGGCAGCAGGGAAATAGGGGGGTTTGTTTGGTTTTTAGGAAATGAGGAAGGAGAATGAGAGAGCTTTGGGATTTTGTTGCCGTGAGTTCATGAAGAAAACTTCATTTTTAAAGAAACATGCAAGTATCAGTGGGTGCACAGAGAAATGGTGGTTGAGAAAAGCCAGTGAGTGAAGGCACTGTAATAAGGAATACAGCCTGGGAAAGGTAATTTTGCAGTAAAATACTGTTGGGATTTTTTTTTGTATATCCATGCTGTCACTGTTGTGGTGTTTGTGTGATCCCCAGGATGAGGTGAGAGATGAAAATCTGACTCCATGTTCTTGGCAGGCTGATTTATTATTTTATGAAATTATATTATATTAAAGAATGCTATAGTAAAACTATACTAAAGACAGAGAAAGGATGCAGACAGAAGGCTTAACAAGAATGATAATGACAACTCGTGACTGACACCTCAGTCTGACACAGCTGGCTGTGATTGGTCATTAATTAAAAACAATTCACATGTTTGGATAAACAATCTCCAGACCACATTCCAGAGGAGCAAAAAATGGAGAAGCTGAGGCTTCTCACCTTCCCAGGAGAAGAAATCCTGGTGAAGGGATTTTTCAGAAAATATCACAGTGATAATC
>JAWWMS010000002.1:534929-580938 GCA_035048045.1 Chlorospingus semifuscus | reverse complement strand
GATTGGTCATTAATTAAAAACAATTCACATGTTTGGATAAACAATCTCCAGACCACATTCCAGAGCAGCAAAACATGTAGAAGCTGAAGCTTCCCAGGAGAAGAAATCCTGGCAAAGGGATTTTTCAGAAGATATCATGGTGACAACTGTGTTGTTGAATTGCTGCCCACTCAGAATTCCTGATTGAGACAAGGTCAGTGTTGGACACAGGACATTTTTAAGTGCAGAGAAAAGATGAGGTTTAATAATCCATATTCATGGCCATGAATATTCATGGCATTGAATTTTGTCATTTGTAAGATGGAAATATCTCAAATATAACTGTAGCAATGCTTTCATTGCTGAGTGATGGATTTGATAGATTTCAATGGCTTGTGCTGGCTGTCGTTGGGTCTTTTTTGATTCATCAGTAAATACTGAGAAATTCAGCAGTTCAGAAGTTGTGTCTTGTTTCATTCCTCAGTAAACACTGAGAAAAAAAAAAAATAAAGTGATTTTGCTCCTAGAACATCAGATCATATTGAGATTTCAGATACTTGTTAAAGCCACTTTAAGGCAGTGAACCACCAGTCAGATTGTTGCTTTTAAACATCTGGGATACCCAGTGCTCTATGCTGTTGCAAATCCCTGATTTTTAGCTGAAAAAGGGGTTTCATGGCTCTTTTCATCTACCTTTCCATGACTAAAAGCTTGTATTTTTTCATTTGTGTGTATAAATACATAGCACTTAAGAACAATGAAGCACTTTTGTCAGATGTGGAGGATAAAAGCACAGTGAAAACTGGAAATTTCTGGAAAACTGGATTGCATTTCAAAATGCCAAAAGCAGTGAAAATGGAAATCCTCATATTCATTCAATCTGAAGTCATTCCAAATTATGCAAATCATGCCAATTCCAACGTCATTGATATTAAACTTCAGTTATAAATAGAAATACTTTGCATTTATTGAAAGATGAAAAATCCCCCATTTTCAATGAAGAATTATAATAAACATAGTCTTCACTTTATCTTGAAGTTGATTAAAAGGATTGTGGAGAAGTTTCTCCTCTTTATTTTTCTCTCTCCCTTTTAGATTTGTTGTTTCTTGTCTCCCTTAGCAGCATCAAGGTTTTTCGTTTTCTTGTGAATATTAGCACCCAACGGAAACCTAACTTGCTCTAAGAGTAAAATCCAAGATTGCTAATAATTACATTACTTCAGATTCAGAAGCAAATTTGACCCAAAATACTGTAAAAAACTTGGAGTCTTATGAAATTTTTTTGAGGAACACTTAATGTTTTTGGTTTATGAATGCTGCAAGGCAGAAGGGAGGAAGCAAACCTTGTAGAAGATGCTGCATGTGTTTTGCCTTTATTTTCTTGCATGGTTTTAGCCTAAAGCAGTTGAATGTTTCTGGAGGCATTTGTCTCCTGGCAGAGGTGTTTGTGGATTACAGGATATGCTAAACAGAACCAGAACAGCTGAGCAGAGTTTAGACCTGATAAAGGATGGAGTAGACCTATTGTAAAGCTAAACTTACTTTGTATTTGTCTTTAACAAGCACTGTTTATCTGTGTTTAATTAGCTAAGTTAATGACTTAGACCTCCTGGTATTTAGGGTACAGAGATAATAGTTTATAACAATTAATTTCCTAACTCCTCCCTAGTGCCAAACAATTAATCTTCAAAGGCAGCCTGGTTATCAAATTTGGTGATAGGAACTTGGAATGCAAGCCTCAAAATTTGAGCCCTGTGTATTTATTTAATCAGGGAAGAGTGTTTTTCAGGGAGAAAGCATAAAGAATGCTATGTCATTTGGATGAGGAAGTCTAGGAAAGTGATCATGCCTTAAGGACATGAGCAATGAGCTGTCCTTCTTCCTTCCTGTGTTGGCAGAGCAGGATCAGGCAACTCCATCTACAGAGTGCTTTTGCCTGGTCTGAGCATCCTCTGTCCCAAGCGGAAATTATATGAGAAATTTGTAGCTTTTAAAATTTTTAATTCGCTAAGAAAATCATTAGGTGCCCTGAATCCTCCACTCAGAATTAGTTAAATGAAAGGACGCTAAGAGATGTCCTGTCATTTTCCACATTCAGAAATGGACTAATATATTATACTTTATGTGCCAGAGTCCTTTAATGTGAGAAATAAAAGATAGTCATGAAAATGTATTGAAAGACTGAAAATAGTATTTCAATCAAAGACTATGAAATATTAATTTACTTTTTTTGTCAGGAATAGAATTCTCTGCTAACAGTTCAATCCTTCCCTTGGATTTTTCTCAGTGTCAGGCTAGATATTGGTGTTGCATCTTATTTTCTCTTCCCATAGTTTGATATTGAATAATGGATGTTTTTGTGTAGTGCACTTTGTTTGTACACAAGTCCAGCATGTGGATTCTGTGCCTTTGCTCTGCAAGGTCTGGCACTGCTCTTCTGAGGGACATCACTGGAGAGCGGAACTCTTTCCCTGTGTGCTGTTTTCTCCATTGTCTGCTTGTTCTAAATGGGTTATTTTTTCTAAATCACTTCTTGATCACTTTCCCTGAATGAAACGAGAATCCAATTCCTGACCTCGTGCAGGACTCCCCAGCAATCCCACCCTGTGCCTGAGAGCTTTTCCCAAATGCTTCTTGAGCTCTCTAAGGCTGAGGCTGTGACTACTTGTACCATCTTTTTAGCCCTATCTTACACCTTACTTTATTTGGAGTCGAAACGGGTTTATTTTTATTAAGTAGCATAGTTGACCTGAAAAGCCTGGCTTTGGTGCTTGGAAAAAAGTTTTGTTTTCAAAGATTTTTGGGAGATCTGTTTTTCCTTTGTATTGAACTGAGTAGACCCGCAGAATAATCTTGATTCTCTCACCTCCCAACAACAAGAAAAGAATGTATCCTCAATATTTTGTGGTCCCTCGAGGTGCCTGCTTGGTAATACCCTCCCTGCAGTGCTGAAGTGCAAGGTCTGCACATCTCTGAGCTCAGCTGCCAAGTAGAGTTATGTGTCTTCAAGTGCAAAAATTGAAGTGGAAATAAAGAATTAGGTTGTCTCAGCCAAGAGTGCAATCAGTGGTGAGAAACTGGAACTATAAGTTGCTTAACATAGCTGCAGTGATTTATGTGGGGAGGGAGGAGGGTTTGAGAGAACATGCTGACGTGCAGCATTGGTGTTTCAGCAGCAGGCGTGGGCTGATCCTCACTTTGCAGTTCCCAGCTTCTCTCAGTTGGTCTATCCCACCACATGTCTGTCTTCTCCCTCCCAGGCACTGTCATGAACCTCTCTGTGACCATCTCTCATGAGAACACCTCAGTAATGCCATAAACTTAAGGGTGCTGTGAAAGTCTTGTATAAAAGGATTTCTTCAGACTGCATATCATTGATGATTCCTGCAATTTAATACACACCATGCAGAAACTTGTTCTTGAGATGCTCAGACTCTTCAATATCAAAAATAGACTCAAGGGAAGAAGGTATTGAGGGAGACAGGACAACCTGTCAGCAGCCTCTGGCTTAACATATCTGGTGGGAAGTTCTAATTTACCATCAAAGTGGCAGCAGCTCACTTGGTGAGGAGTGCCAAGGAGACAGATGGCAATGTTGAAATATTCTCTGTTGTGCCTATCATCAGGTCTAGTGAAAAGAGAGCTCAGGAGCAACAACATGTTGTAGTAGAGTAAATAATACTTGCTACCACTTTTTTATAGGGAGTGAGGCTGTTTGTTGGAAGCTGCTGATGTACAGCTGAGCTGGATTCTTTAATATGGATGGAGAAGAAATATTAGGTAGGAAGACAGGTTTATATTAATATTGTGCTACCTTGGAGCAGATAAATTAAAATTTCATTCCTGTAGAAAAAGATTAACTTCAATGTTCAAATTCAGTGGAAGTAAGCCCCAGAGTGCAAGTGGGGATAACTCTGCTTTGGGTGCCTGTCTCTCTGTCTTGGCTTTTTGTCCCAGATTCACATCTGGCTGATGCTCTGCTTGTACTGTTCTATTGGGCTTTAAAGGCAGCAGGCCCTGCTTTGTGGTGAGAGGCTCTGTAAAAGTAACATGGACACCTGAAAAGTGTTAATTGGTCTGTCACCCTCATCTCAGTGGGAAGGTGAGGCTTTGCTTGAGAGGAAAGATTTGCTTAAGTTGTTCCCTTTGAACAGGGACCTGAAAATCAGGGTTGAGTTCTGTGCTGTCCCTTCAGGTTTTGTCCATGGATCTGGGCATGTCCCTTTGGACCTCTCTTTCTTGGTGTGTGCAGTAGTGATGCAATGGTGCCAGGAATAGCAGAATCCACTGGAGGCATTTTTTTCACTGCCCAAATGCACCTGGGTGTTTGTAGGTGGCATCAAATTCCTAAAAGCTGCCATTTGGGCACAACATGGGCACTCTTCTACTTTCTCTGGATCTTTTACTAGCTGCTCTGTTACAACTTTGAGTCTTGAAGGTTGGTTTCTAACACAAAAGGAAGCAGAAAAGTAAGAATTAACTTGTAGTTTCATGAAAATATTGCTTATGTCTTTGTTATTGCTGCAAGTTGTCTTAAAAAGAAGTACTCAGTCTTTGAAGGACTAGCTCCTTTCTGGACAGACGGGCAGAACAAGCAGAATATAAGGTACTTGTAATGATATAATGAGCTTTAAAGGACACAAATTTTAAATAGAGGGATCATATATATTAATGTTGGTGTTTCTGGTGGCAAGCTGATTTGGTGTCTGCATTTCTTTGTCTGCATTCCAGTCAGGGCAGTGATTCCAGCTGGACTTTTGAAACCTGAAGGAAAAGGCCATGTTAGACCCAAAGACAGTATTTTCCTTTCTGTCCTAATCTCTAAGTGTGCAAAGATACAGAGAGCTGCCAGTATTGAATTTCAAGAGTTATTCTTTCAAGTGTTATTATATTCCAAGTATATTCTCAGTGTAACATATTTTTTGACCTATTTTCCCTTCTTCCACAAAAGAAATTTTGTCCATAGTCTTGTTCTGTTAGACGCATTCCAATAAAAAATTTAATCTTGTATTAGTCTAGCTTTTGGGAGGGAGCAGGAAATAGTCCATGAATGTGGGCTTGACCCTCAGGAGAGATCTTTGGTTACATTTCCAGCTTCAGCAGACATCAGGGCTTGGTATGTACGGTTTGCAGAAAATCTGACCTGTAACATACTGTGCAAATTAATCTTAATCCTTCCTTATGGCTTCTTTTGGAGTCACTTAAGATCCACAGGTTGCCTTGTAGGCAGTAGCAGGAGAAAAGTTCCCCTTCCCTGTAAATGTGAAATGTAAAATGCTCACTGAAAATGAAATAATAGTTTATGGTGTTCCTGGCAAAACACATGAAGTCCCTCAAGATTTCTATTTTCTCTCCCATCCCAAACAGAGGGAAATGCACTGGACAGATAAAAATGGAAGGCATATAGGATGGGTTAGGTTGCTTGAAATTAAAAACTGGAAGAGAAAAACAAAAGTAAATAAGACAGACTTAAATGATACTTGAGTAGCAAAGATTTACCATTTTTTTTCCTTTAAGATGGGCAGATTATTAGTAATTCCTATCCCAAGGACATGTACTCCTTGTTAATGATACAAGGTAGATGAAGTGCAGCTAAATGCTTCCCTATTTAGTTTAGTATGTTGTCTCTAACCAGGCAAGTAGGACAGAGATGTTCTGCATTATAACAAGTACATCATTAAAATGACAGATGACCATAAAATTAAATCTTGCTGTCCCATGGGGTATTTTTGAATGTTAAGTGAAAGCATCTGCAACTGATTATTTTGTCCTTGTTAAGCTCAAACAGTCCAGAACTTTGAGTTTTTTAATTCAGGTTCATCTCTTAGATCATGTATTTGTGATGAAATAATTGAATAAAAAGACTCAATATATTTTTAATAACGTAGACTTATCTCACTGATTGATTGTGATTACAGTCTGGGTTGAGATTTTCCTATGCATGTATTGTTTTAATCTAGAGGTCTGGCTGGCAGTCTCATGAGTTCAGTTTGCACGGAAGTATGTTATCAGTCTTTTTTTTTCATTTAAGTTATGTATTTATTTAAATATTTATACTATATTTGTTTCTTTTTATTTAAATAATTATCTATTTATATATAATATAAATTCATATATATTATTTTTATATTTCATCTTATGTCTAAGAGCAGCAGATATAGAGGTACATGAGAATGTATTTGGCCATTACATGTGGGATAGAAATAAATATTGAGGGATAAAGAGGAAGAGACTGGTCTGACACTGAGCCCTTATAAGCCTTCCTGTAAACTTGCAAGTCTTTTATTTGCCAAATTGCTTCTAAATTGTGTGAACTTAGCAACTTAGGAGGTATATTCCCTGAATTACATGAGCATGTGGAAATGGAGATGTAGAAGCCCTGCTTTCAGCCCAGTGTGGTGCAGGATAACTCATTTCCAAACAAGAGTTTATCTTGCAAGCCACTTTTTATAAATAGCAATATCTGTACTGCCTCATTGTGTCTCACAATATCTGGAATACAGCAAACACCCAAATTTACCTGGTTTTGTGAAGCAAGCCACAGGCAGGCTTCATTCTAGATCCAAAACTGATGACTTCCAGATTTCTCTGTTCCTTGGTTTTAACTAGTTCTTACTGACTCTATTTTGAACCTAGAAGAGCCTGAAACAAAATATGAAACCCAAAATTTTTTTAATTAATGGGGGTTGTATGACTGCATCTTCATATCTTTCATATATGGAAACTTGAGTTTTCGCTACTGCTAAAATTTTGTAAATGTAACAGACCTGCATTTAGAAAACAGAAATTGCTTTTTTTTCATCCTAATGGCCAATTGCATATAACAATAACATAAGTCAGTAGCAATATCCTTGACCATTTAATTTTCCTTTAGCCTTCTAAATGATACTCATCTAATGTAACAACAAACATGAAGATGGGTTTTCCATGTGAGAGGCTGCGTTTTGTGCAGAAAAATGTGAGGCAGGGTTTTGTTATGCACTGCTAATAAAGTTTAATAATATCTTGTCCTCCTTGTACTGCTCTGTATAACACAAAAATATGTGTCTAGGAAGAGGAAGGCAAAAGTGATGGACCCAAGGAAACTGTAGGTCCAGGGAGACATTCACTGCTCTAGTATTAATAAGACATTAAGCTATTTCAGTTGACTGGGTAGAACTTGCAGTTAAAATAGTCCAGGTTAATAATATTTTTTCCTGTGAGTTGAACATAAAACAAATTTTCTTCAAAGTGGCTACAAGGCAAAAAAAAAAAAATCCCACCAAACCCCTGGAGTGATAATATAAACTAGGCAGTGCTTTCTGACCTGCTGACCATTTGCTGCTTTATTTACTAGGTCATAATTATTATTAAAAAGAAATAAATCTAAACCAGATCAGCAAATAGTCCTGCAAACTCAGATAATCTGTACATCCGAAGGCTACAATTTTCCTATTTTACAGCCTTCTTAAAGACACTGTACCTGCAGAACCCACAGCTATATGCAATCAATTGATTGCTAAAAGTTATTATCCCCCTAGGATGCTTTCCTTTTCATATGTGCTAGAACATTAAATTTAAAAATTAGCCCTGCTGTGAAACTAACAACAGTCTTCAACTGAAAAATGTCAATCCACTTCAAACAATTTCAAGAAGATCCTATTTTGCCCTTCACTTCCCAAAAAAAAAAAAAAAAAAAAAAAAAATTAGAGTCTGAAGGGGCTGTGTAGCACATCCTTACTGGAGGCCAAATCCTGAAATCCTGCCTGGCTGAGGATGATGGAGATGAAGCCCTTGGCATGGCCTTGCCCCTGTTTTGCTGCAGTGTCTGAGGGAGGTGACAGTGGGATGTTCACCAGCTCCTCTTGGGAAGGTGACAGGAGCTGAAGGACTTTGTGAAGAGCACTCCCCACTGAGCATCTTCCTCTCCTCATCCTGCCTGACAATTTATGTCTTTGGTGAGACTGAGCTGCTGGGTAGGTTTTTTCAGTGCACAGGAACAAAAATAATGTGCAGTGTGTGAGAAAACTCTTAGGGGTTGGGGGATGGCAGCGCCTGTGACCAGTCCTTTCCTTTCCTTCAGTCTCAAAGAAGCTGCAAATCCATTCAGGCTACCTTAGAGGTTCAGCTCTCCAAGAGGGTGAAAAAACAAAGAAAACCTGATCTGGAATGAAAAACCTGATCTATGATGTTCCAATGTGTATTGGAACAGTGTAGTGGAAAAAGTTTCACTGTGGGGAATACAACTGCTGTACAGTCAACTGAAATAGTTTAATATCTAATTAATGCTAGAGCAGTGAATATCTCCCTGGACCTACAGTTTCCTTGGGTCCATCACTTTTGCTTTCCTCTTTCTAGACACTTATATTTGTGTTATATAGAGTAGTACACAGAGGACAACACAAATACAGGGGTGTTTGTGTGGATCAGTTTAAAATCAAATTCTCCACTTCAAATTTTGCTGTACCTTCTCCCAAGTTAGCAGAGGTGCAATAGATAGTAAAAGTAAGTCCATGCTAAAAGCTTTAAAACTTTGTATTTTGCAGAGCCTACTTTTACATGGTATTATTTTTTTCTTGCAATGTTATGCCAGCTCTGATTTTGTCCCCTTTCGTATTTCACAGTCATTTCATGAATTGCCCTCATCCTCTGCTTAGTTTCAATTGCAGTTGCCATTTTGGTGTCTGTCTAAGAGTTTCCAAATCGCTGTATCAGCTCTCAAAATACCAGACAGTCACTAGTCTGATTGAAAAAGGAATTGGAGCATTATCCACCACATTATTTAGGAAAAGAGGAGCTCTGCAGCTCAGTGTTGAGGCAAATCCAACTCTGTCTCCTGCAGAAGCCACAGAGCTGCATTTTTTAAGACCATAATAGGTTTCTTATGTTCATTAACTTCAATATTTTGTGCCATTCAGAATAAATCCAAAATCATTTGAGTTTAGAGTGGAATTGAGATGATGATTATTATTATTATCTAGAAGTCTTTCAATCTGATTTTCCTTGCATTTGAAAGGGTAACTTAGTTATGTTTGCTCCTTGACAATACATAAAATTAGCCAAAATTAACTCAGAGACATGTCAAAAAGAAAAAAATAGTGTTGTGTTACAGGCAGTGGGTTAGATTGATCTCAATTAGCTTCAGCCACCTACAAACTGAGCAAGGTTTCAGCTCCATTGCTCTCAGTGAAAAATGCAACCCTCCCATTTCAGCCATCTCCAGCAAAAAGGGATCAATTCAGACCCCTGCCACCTTCGAATTTTTCATTAACTGCAGAGGAAGGCTCCAAAATGTTAAGGATAAAAAAATGCTTGTTTGGTTTTGGCTGAAAACCCTCATGCAGAAACTTTCTAATCAGACAGCATTTACCTAGAGGAGCAGAAAAGTTTTCAGGAACTGTGAAAGTCAAATGTGTTTGCAGTAGCAACTTTGCCAAACAGAAAACTGGTTTAGAAAGCAGCACACATGCAAGATTCAAACCAACAGCTCCATATTTGCAGGCTGTCAGGCTCTAGCAGGAAAGGGGGAAGCTGGCTTCGTTGGAAATGGGCTTCTTACAGGGTTTGTCATCTTTCCTGCTGCCTGTCACTCCTAATTTCCACACTGAACTGTATTCAATCAGACCATACAGCAAGTACATGCAAGTGTAATAGCTAAATCCTGTGAGAGTTTTTGCATGGGGGCAGTGAAGGAGGAGAGGTTTAAATAGCAGCACTGTGGAAAAGGAAGATGTGAGGCAAAGTTCATTATGAATATGGAAGAAACAGCCTGATTAAAAATAATTTTTCAAAATAAAACATTGCAAAGATCAAGTATATTTGGGTAATCATGACAATTTTCTATTTTTACAGTGAGCAGGTAAAATTTTGCTGACAAGTTGTATTTAAAAGTGATATTTTTTTATTTGGTGCTAAACTTATGATAGATGGTGTGTGGTATAATGTAGTTCTGTCAATGCTGAAATGGATGTTAGCTCATTTTTTTCCTGGTTTATTCCTTTGAATGATCAGTCTGAGCTTGGCATTTAACTGAAATTCAGATTTCATTAATTTATTATTAATAGTAGTTGCTTCCAAAAGTGCAAAGAAATGAGAAGTTGTTGGGTTTTTTAACCAGCAGTGCAATTTATCAGCCGTTTGTGGAAGTTTATGAAGGCTCATGTCTCTCTGGATTGGAGAAAGAATTCTGTGTGTCTTAGGAGCTCAATTACTGTCACCTGTTTCTTGCTGAGTCCCAGGTGATGCTCACTACATTTGTGTGAGGAAAGAAGGGAAGCTCTCCAGGCTTGCTGCAACTCATCATTTTGAGTGAGAGCTTTTTCTGATGATGCATGAAAGACATCTGTCATGTGCAGTTATTCATTGCTCATGGGTAATAACAGCAGTACTTTGTGTAAGTGTAACTGTTTTGATTTAAACTTTATCAAGTGCTTTATATAACGGATAAATACAAAAAAAAAACCTGTCAAGACTTCTCTGGCAGCACAATGTTCAGTCTCCAGCAATGGCCACATGCAGCTGCTGAAGTCTGACCTCCAATCCAGTGCAGCTCAGTTGCTGCCCAAGCTGGTTCAGGACAATTTTGAAACCTTTTTCTTTTATATAGTGATTTTTCTAATCTGCCCTCCAGCATTTTTGAGCATCTGCAGCATCCTGTAGCAGTAAGTTCATGGTTTAACCACAGCCTGGGTGAACTCCCTTTTTTTATTTTTTTTGGTCCTAAACTGGTCTAGTGGTAGTGCCATTAACTGGTGAGTGATTCCTGTATTAGAATAATGAGTAACTGCTCTCTTCCATTCATTCTCTCCCCATTATTCATGTTTTTGAAACAATTTCTCCCTGATTATAATTGGAATGACCACACAGATATATGGGATTTACTGTACTTTAAACCCTTGTTCCATTTTTATAAAATATATATATATAATAGTACACATTTTCTGTCCAGGAAAACCCTTAAGGGTGGATTTTCTTTATTTCAGCTGAGTAGTTTTCATTCTGCCTCTGCTGAGTAAGGCACTGTTTGCATGGGCACAAGTGGCAGGTAAAGTGGAAAGGAACAAGGCACACATGTGGCTTCCATGCTTGTACAGACCTTCTCAAGAGCAGGGAATAAAGAGCTACAAATAATTTACAGTTGAAAAGGCAAAAGTATGAGCATTTGGAATAAATAATAATTTTTAGGTGACGTTCCTTTCATGTGAAAATAGCAGAATTTAAGGTATTTGCAAAATGTACTGAGTCCAGAACAGAAAGAAATCCTTTATATACATCTGTATAGCCTGGAGGCCAAATAGACTGTGCAGTTAAATAATGATTGGATTTCATAGCCTGTTTATTTACAGAGGATGAACAAGTGCATTTATGCAGTGTCTGTAATGAAAATCTTGCCTGTTTATGAATTACCATTGGTTGGTTGTTTTTATTTGGTTTTTTTGGTTTTTTTTTTCTTTTTCACTTGGTGTGTGTAGGATCTGCCATGCAGAGATAGGGTGGTTTTCTTTCTTCTTTCCTGTTTTAAAAAACAGTTTTTCAGACTGTAAAGTAAGTCTTGTATTATGCAAAGAAATGACTATTGAAAAGGAAAATGCACCCTTAGGTAGCATTCAAAAAAAGCAATATAATAAGAAAAAGAGTTTTTGCAATGCCTTGAAGGCCAAGTCTCTCTATATGTTAATAATAAATGCCCCAATTTCCCAGGCATGCTATTTTTATAATATAGTTTTCCTGCCTTAGGTTTTATCTAAATAAATTATGCTCGCTGTATGCTACAATTGGAATAGTTTGGTAACATCATGATTGGATCTGTGATAATTTACAGCATGTCATAGCTTTTCTCTGAAGCATGAGAATTGGTTTATCTGTGCCTGTCTGTGGCCTGATGGGATTAGCACTGTTTTTCCCAAGTGTGTGCCCTTGTGATCCTCACACAGCGTGGACTTCTGTGGTGTGAAAATTCACATCCAGCCCTTTGGAATACCTGGAGACAGCTGGAAGGGGCTCCGCTGATAACAAAAGTGAGGGGTAGTGTTCTTATGCTAATGTCCCAATAATTTTTTCCTCCTGCACACCAGAATTCATGTGTTCATATCAAAATAGAATAATTCTTGTGCAGACCATTATTCTTTTTGTTTGCAGGGAAAATTTGGAATTTGTGGCATAAAGCCGCTTATAACAGCGTAGCCCAGAGCTTTTTGCAGGTGACCAGGAGTGCATTTGAGATCATCGATGCAGGTTGCCTTTGGAGCTGGTTTTGTTCTCCCCTTTTCCTGGTCCTTTAATCCAGCTGAGAATGAGTGATGTTTCCTGCCCTGACTTAGCATTCTGTGTTTAGTTGGTTTTGTATGAAAAAGCCAAAAAATTGTTAATTGTTGCTTTCATCGTGTCTTCATATCTTCTACAATGCCATGATTTAGCATGACTTAAAAAAAACCCAAAAAACTGAAATCCTGTGTGGCTTTATCACTATTGTTAATGAAGCTGTTGTCCTGGTTTAGGGCAAATTTTGGGAGGAAAATTGGAGAGGAAAACAAGCATCATAAAGTCACCCCGGGACAGCTGTAGAAAATTACAGAAAAGAACAAAGTAAATCTTGTAACAAGGGAAACAAGAAAGGTGTAAAAGCTTTCACTTTTTAAAAAAAAGCCATGAGATGGATTCTGTCGGGCAGCATCAGAAATAATGAAGGTGGCATGAAAATGTGCAGAGTTTGCAATGGTGCAGCTGGTGAGAAGTACAAAATCCTAGCAGGAATAGCTCATGTGATAAATAGTACTGGGTAGTGACCTGGTTTTAGCTGGGTGTTTATGATATTTCTCCTCCCCATCTATCTTGTCTGCTTTGTCATATTCAAAATTGATGACTGAGCCTTTCCTGAACTTCTGTCTTCCTTCCCCAGGCCCTGCATGTACTGAGCTCGTTCTGCCTTTATCCTACCAAAATGAGAATCATTCATTTCAGAAAATCCACTGTAGAACTGGGAAAAGGGCAGAGGAAAATAGCACCAAACTGGGTTTCTGTCTTGTGGGTGAGGAGATTCCTGACATCAACTGTTGCACAGAACAGGATTGTCAAATGTGGGATTTGAGATGGGATGCAGGGCCAGTCCCTGCTGGAATGAAGTTTACTGCACATGAGGAGCTGGCCTATCAGAAAGGAAAATTTAGCCAAGCAATCAGTGAAAAAAACACATGCAAAGGGAGAAAAACCCATTAATTTAGCACAAAATCAAGATCCTGGAAAACAACATGAATCAATACATCAAAGAAGATGAAAAGAAGGAATGCTTTGTCTTTGTGCAAATGTTAAGTGCCTGCAATAAATAAAAAGTAATGAAATCCCTAATTTATAATACATTTGAACAGGTTGCTAATAATCTAGCCTAATGGGAAAATTCAAATGATTGAAAGGCTGAAAACGTATTTAAATAGCACTGGGAGGGAAGAAGAGGAGAAGTGGTGGCTAAAATATGTGATATCTTTATGAAGTAACTCTCTGGGATGATTCACAGCTCCACTTTCTGATAGGTCATGTGCAAAATGGGGATCCAGCTCACCATGTGCACCAGCAGGGAGCAACAGGGCCAGCTCCTCCTGCAAGGTGTAGGAAGAAAAATCAGGGTTATGGGAGACTTCAGTTTGTATGATGTTACTGGAATCACACTGCCTTCTAACAGTATTGTTTGTGTTTCTTTTTAAAAAATTTTATATATATATATACATACAAATGTATACATACATATATATGATGTACTTAAATGTAACTGATTAATCTCTTCCTACGAAATCGGATTTTTAGAGAGTTCTATGTTAGGTCTCATTTTCACAGATAAAGATGAAATCAGTGGTGGTTGAAGTACCAAAGGGAGTAATTAACCAAAGTACAAAAGAACAGGAGTTAACTGAATGGTGAGCTGCAAGAATGGCTTTAGAAAATCTCTGTGTGTGTGAGTGATGTGCATAGATCTGTCCGTGTGCTCAGGGCACTGAAGGGGCTGGCTTTAAAAATAATTGAAACAATATTGTTCAAAAAGAGAAAGCAAGGAATAAAAACACTAAACCAGACACAAAAAGCCAAGGGTTAATTGATGTTAATAGGTATAAATCAGAATCTAGGAATTGTAGAAAGCTATTGAGGAATGTGTGTGTGTAAACTATAATAGACATGTATATGAATTATCTATAACAAATTCATTGTGTATGTATATAAATATACCTCTAAATAAATCTATGGTGAGGTAGGATCAATATTGTAAACTATTCTCTTTTCATTAATACTAGAATTTTATACAAAAATATATATATGTATATAGATAAAACTATTGTAACTTTAAAGTATGGTTACTTAATTACTAATGAAAATGGCAAGTGTTTGAATGATGCCATAGGAATTAAAAACAGAAGCGTTTGAAAAGACAATGCAGAAATGTCAGCAATTCTGGGTAATTATTGATGTTCTGTATTTGGAAAAGGCAGCAGAAGAGCATGACAAGGTCTCATTACAATTGCAACTAAGGATTCTTAATAGTGGACAGTAATTCTGGGCATTTTGCAATCAACAGGTTTGCACTGAGAGTTGCTGAGAGTTAGAAAATATCTGTTTGAATCATTCTCTTGAGTCACTGCTGTTTGTTTTTTTTTTTTCTTTTGTGGAGTGTTGGGGAAGTTCCAGATGATGGGAAGAAATCTAATGTTGTGCCAATAAAAGGCTAAATGGGAAGACTCAGATAATTATAAGTCTGTCAGCCTGACATTGATCTCAGGCAAAATAATGGAATGGTTTCTAAAGAGCTCAATTAATAAAGAATTAAACAAGGGAAATATAGTTATTGCTAATCAGTCCGGGTTTATGGAAAACAGGCCATTCAAATTAGCTTGGTATCATTTTTGTGGTATTACAAATTTGGCTGATGAAATGAAGTTCTGCAGGGCACTGACTGGGGCACTGACTGGGTACAAAGTATTGATGAAAAGCTGTAAAAACCATGTGCTTATTTAGCACTGTAGGAGGAAAAAGGAAAAATTCTGAACTTTATGGTTAACAGAGTAGGAATGGGGTTTTTGTGTCTTAGAGTGAAGGACGATGTGACTTGGAAACAGACATGGGTTTATTTCTGCTGGGCCAGAGCCTGTGCTCAGCGCACAGCTCTGTCTCCTGGCGCATGATGTATCCCACTGTTCTTCTGAAAGTCATGAGCACAATCAATTCCTGGTAAAAGCCGTCCTGGATCAGGTGGGGAGCTGTGGGCACTGTGTTGGGATACTGTCTGATAGCAAGGCTGCAGGTAGAGAAAAGGGTTGGAAGCATAGGTGGAGACTGAAGGGATGTAAGGAGGGTAGGTGACAGCAAAATCATCTTTTTACTCTGTTCTCATTTTGTGTTTTTCTTTGATTGAGCAGCTGGGTCCTTTTGTTGATTTCTTTGAGGCTGCCAGTTAATGTCCATGTGCATCACACAGCACAGTCAAATGCTCTGTGGTACTTCCCAAAAATGGGAACTGTGATGCAGAAATTCTCTTCTTGCAGCCTCTACTGTCAGAAAAATAGTACAAAAAGGCTAAAAAAGAACTACTTGTAGTTAGCCTATATGGAGACAAACTTTAACAACTGTTTTTACTGAGTTCCTCTACAATTTTTTCAATCTCTTCTTAGATAAATCACTGGCTTTGCTTCCCAAGAGTTGGTTCATTAAAAGTAGATCAGAGAATTTTGTTTTATATTGGTTGTTTGTTAGAGCTTCCTGGAAACATTAATTTCTGCTCTTATGAGAATTCAGATCTTGAAGATAGAGCAGAGAGTAGAAGGAGACATTCCAGATCTCTATCAGCTGTGATCGATGGAGAGCTGCTGAGCAAAGCTGCAAGAAATTTCCATGCATTCATCTTGCCCACAAGTTTTATGGGAAGTCCAGCTGTACTCCTGGAGAGCTCTCACAGGAGTGAGGTGAGGCTCTCCATTAGACAAATCACCTAAAGGCCGCTTCAGACAGCTCATTTCTCATCCTGATGTCAATTGGGTTTTATTAATGCTTCATGCACAAGTGGAGAGCACAGGAGTTTTTGAAGTTGGGTCAGCTCTTAATGAGCTGTAAATAGGGCTTATCTAAACACCCTGTAGTTGCTTGAATAATGAATTTTGAATAATTGACTTGACTTCGTGTTTCTTTTAGATTATTTTTTCAGTTTTTCATTTACAATCTATTCACATGCAAATTCTTAAGTCCGAGTAAATAAACATTACGTGGTAGAATTCATCTAGGGGAAATAATTTATCCTGAAGTCAATATTTCATCCTCAGTCAATATTCTGTGGGCACATAGATTTGTAAAAGAGTAATGTGGGGGAAAGATCTGGATATGCCTGTGGAGATTCATGATGTTTAAAACTTTTTTTTTTTTATTATAACTCCATGACTTTTTTTTAAGAACAAATGAGCAAAAGAAGTACAAAAGGTGATACACTTCTATTAAACACATGGTAATTCTCTAGTTAAGATGAACAGACATACATTAGATTTTAAATTCCTGCAAATTTTAACATTTAGGTACTGCAGGAATTACTGTGAAAACTCCAGTGCCAACTTTGAATGTGTAGCTTGATACCATTGCTCATTTATGTAGACATATTAATTACATCTTTAGTCCTGATTTCACTAAAAGGCTTTTGCTAACAGGTTTTGAATCCATTTTTAAAAGGTGTGCAAGGTGAGAAAAGTCTGCAAGTAATTTTGGATGTGAAAAGATTTCTGTGTAATTTTTCATTAAAGGCAGGAGGTACAGAGGAGTCTGTTCCCTTGTCCATAAATAATGAGGGCTCCTACTCTCCCCCCAAGTCACAGCAATTAGGGCTTTTGTGAAATTGTTCAGATGCAGCAATGAATGAGCAGTTATTGAAACTGAAGGACATGACAGCTGAAAATGAGAGGAGAGCTTGAAGTCGTGGGTAATTCAGTGTGACAGAATATCAGAATACCACTGAGGCCAAGAGCATGATTAAAGAAAAATCAGTGTCTCTGCCTTTAGATCTGCAATTACAGAGGATGAAAATGGAAGGGAGTAACATCCCCACCCCCAGTTCCTTTAAATAAATTTGAATCCAAAAAATGTAGATAGGAGGGAAAAGAAATTTTCTTAAATAATTGCTATTTTCCCAGTATCTTTCATGGAATGGTTTTAATGACCTGGAAGAGATCTTTTAGTGCTGGTGACAAGATGTTAAATGAGAGGTATCGTTGGTCTGTCCTGATGTGTTTGTTCTCCTCTCCCTTAATTTATTTGGGAGATAAGTAGAGAATTTTAAGAAAATGTATAAAACACACAGAATTTACAATTACAATCAAGAAAAATTTGCATTTAACTTTGCAGTTTATGGTAATAAACTTGTTAATGCCAATGTAGATTATTGACTCGTAAAGTAGATCAAATATATGTGCAGCTTTTAATGTGCTACTAAAACATTGGTCATGCAAAAAAAAATAAATCTATGAATGCATCTCCAAATAAAGAGTTAGTGTAAAAATTCCAAGTTTTTTTTCCAAATCAAGTTGTTGTTGTTTTTTTTTTTCTTCCAAATCAAGTTTTAGCTAACTGTAGCACCAGGTTAATCTGGTCCAACCCAGGTGCAATCCTAAATCTAATACCTCTTTTTCTGGGTTTCAACTATGGAAAATTTGGCAGCCCAATAGGGAGATGATTTTACAAGACAGTATGACTAAAAATTGCATATAGATTTTCAAAAAATCGTTTCCAAAAATAAATATTTCAGGGGTATTGGAATGCTCGTGCAAAGAAAGGCATCAGCTTTTGTCAAAACAATGTAATGTTTTAAGTTGATTTAGCAGTGGTTATAATCAGCAGTAAATTATAATCATGCTAAATGAGCAGGTTTAGTATGTGTAAGTGCAACACAGAGGAAAAGATAGTGCAGGTGTTTGTAAAGTGAATAAAGTACTCTGATAGATTAAAAATGCACTGCTGAAAGTTTGAAGTGCAATTTTTTCTCTCTCTTCTATTTTAGTATATTTTTAATAGCTGTCTGGATTTTTTTTTTGGGAAGAGACAATCCTGGCGTTATAATTTGGGGATCTGTTTCAGCAGGGTGTAGTGATGATGTGTGTGTGTGTGTGTCTGGAAACTGTGGGAATAAAGGATCATACTGTTTTAGAAATCAAAATACAGAATTATGCTCTCAATGTTAGAGACACGGGGAGAGGAGTTAGAAGCCTTGCTGAAGGCAATTATCTAGAGCCTTGCTAAACTCTCTGAGCTGTTAATATTAAATATACTAATTCCCCAGGCATTAGCTTAGCTCAGGGAAGTTTCCTTGGTTTCTCTGCATTGAAACTGTTTAGGGGAAAGGCAGGCAGGCCAGGTCAGTTTGGGAGGCTAAACAGAATGAAGAGAGGGAAAAGATGCCTTCATTTTCTGTTTGCAGAGAATTGAAGGCCTCTGTTCTTTCAACTTCTGCATGAGGGAGGAAGAGAATTTCCCAAAAACACAACAGGAGAGCCCCAGTGCTCAACACAGGGTATTGCATTGTGGTGGCTAGGGGTACAGTGAATGGCCAGCAGTCCTTATTTCAAGGATCCTTATCCCAAGGATCCTCTTGCTGAGCAGGGATTACCATGCTGTCTCCTCTTCCTTTTGAACAATTGCATCCTCTCTCTTCTCATTCTCCTACTCCCAGTTGTTGCACTTCTTTTTGATTGCCTATTCCTGTTCCCCAATTCTTTTATTTCACTGAGCATTTGGAAACTAAACAGGTATTTGCTATCTTGGTATCTCTCATTTTATTGTTGTGTGGATTGCTTTGGTTTTGGCTGGTCTGGTTTTTCCCCCCTCTACTCTCACCCATCTGGAGGAAAGAAAGGGCTTCCCAAAGAGCTTCTGGGAGTGTTGCTGGGCGTTTTCTACCCTATAAATGGATGAAATAGGGTCTGCCTGAGCAGTGTTGATTTTCTTATGGTCTGTAGTGTTTACAGTGGAGACACTGCAGTGCCCACCTCAAAGTCCCAAAGCAGCCCACCCCAGCAGTGCTGCTTCACTGAAGGATCTTTTGTCCTGTGAGATAACTGCAGTTTGGAAGATGTACTGAAATATGGGGCCTGCATTTGTTCTGTGGATAGGCTTTTCCTCCTCCTGAAACCCTGAAAGCATTGTTGGACTGCTAGTGTCTCATGTAAAATAGCTCAAACATGACTATGTATAAAAACACGCATTATAGATGGGCCTGTTAAAACCCTTAAGAAAAGTGACACATGAAAAATGATGTATTTCCTGTCTAGTGCTTCCTGGCATTCCTGATGCTGCTTGCCTTTATCCATGTTGTCCTAGTGCCTGGGAGCCAAACAGGTTTGATTTGTGCTGGCACAAACAGTGTGTGAGGAGTAGGTGAAGCAGATCATTGCAGTCAGTAAGAGGAAGGGAGCATCAACTTTAACTCCTCATCAATGCAAGAGACTTCTGCTTGCTATTTTCTAAAATGTCATCTGCTTGTGCTACCTCAAACACAGTTTTTCTGAAGGCAGAAAATGTTATTCTCAAGCATCAGAGCACCAGAACTTAAATCTATTAATGTTGATTCTCAATCATATTCTGGTTTAGCTAGTTTCAGCTGAATACTTTATGAGGCCTGCAAGTAACACTAAAACCTAGCAACAGATATGGGTGTGATTCAGTGAAATATAATGCTGGACAATAGCTGTACATTGAAAAACTCCTTTATGTTTGTTATGAAGATAATGAGGTTTTGTTAAAAGAAAGCATCTAATGAAAGCATATTACTGGCTAAAAGGCAGGATTTGGTTTAAAAAAGGGGTTTTTTTTCTGCAAAGCATAAACACAGTGTAACCTAGGATTCATAAAATCCTTGGAATTTTACTTCAAAGTGCAGTTAAGCCCTTGATGCAACTCTCACCTTAGAAGTTAGAATATGAAATTGTCATCTAGATACTGTATCTGTGTTTAAAATTGCCTAATGTGATTAATTGCTTGGCATAGCATTGTAATTGAAGTATTAATAAACTGTATAAGTATGCTTCTTTTTATCCATGCAGTTTCTTTGTGAGGCTGAGTTTTAAGGCCTGAAGTCTTAACAAATTAATCAGCTTTCCACAGCAAAGCAAACACAGTTTCCTCCTCTGCATATTTCAACTAATCCAGGCTTGGGGGAAGGGCCTGTCTTTGGGGATGGTGGCTTCTTTTAATTTCTGCCTAATTCTAAATCCTGGAAATTAAAGATGAGGAGCAGAAAAAGGAAGGTTGCAGTGCACAGTGCTTTCCTCCCTCCTTTATTAGCCTGGTAAGGCAGTGCAAACAAGAGGCTTTCTGCCGTGCTGCTCTGGAGTTGTACATTGGGGTATGGTTTGGAGATTTATCACCTCACAGGTGGAAATAAATTCTTGTGAGGAGTGTGTAACCTTTGCTTCTCATTGGTTGTTCTTGTATAGATAATTTCTTTAGCTCTGCCATCCCGCAGCAGCTGAAGCTCAGAGACATTTCCCTGTGCCACGCTCAGATAAGCAAGGTTGTATCCATGGAAGAAATTAATTGGTGAATCTATTACTTGTAATGTTTTCTCTCCTCTGTATGGTAATTTCTTTTACTGATACAGAGACAGTTTTGATAAGACAGTGGCAACCAGATATGCTGAATGTGTTTGTCCACAGCTGCAAGAAGATGAACTGCATGCTGCCTGCTAAGCAAGGCAAAATATATTTCTTTTTGTACCCTTTTGAAATAATGATTATACCTGCAACCTGGAGTATTCTAAATTGTGGTTTTATTAGATTTCTTTTCAAAGACCACTCATATATCCCCTGTGGATCTGATCTTGCAACCAGGTAGATGGTGGTACCCCCATGAGTAATCTCAGTAAGATGGGTGCCCAGCAGTGCCAGGATCAGTCCCAGGGATCCTGAGCAGCTGGATCTGCACCTCAGCCACAATCTCTTGCTATTAAATAGAATGATGTGAGCCTGAAGAGTTTGCAATTAATTGAGAATGCTGGAGCCAGATCACCAAGATGAAATTCAGCCATCATTATTGTCTCTGAGCTCTAATTCATACTCTGTATCCCTGTAACATTTTACTTTGATTGCAAGGCTTTGCATCTTCTTTGCACTGCCCAAACCTGCTTTTCCCCATGTGCTCTGAGTGCTCCACTGTGTATATATACATCATCTCCCCTGCTCTGGTTTTGAGAGTTGGAGTGAAAGGCTACTTCATCCTTCATCTGTAGCAGACTCATGATTAGATTTTAATGCAGTTGCAGGTGGCTTTTGAACATCAGCAGATACATCAGTGTGCTCCTGGTTGGGGACAGAAATAAAGGTCTCTGGTTTTCACTTGGAGAGTTGTGCCTTTAAAAACCTCTTGCTCAGACTGGAAAAGGGGAGCTTTGGGGTGAATTGTAGTCTTCCAGTGCCTGAAGGGGCTACAAGATACAGAGAGAGACTATTTACAAGAGCCTGTAGTGGTAGGATGAGAGGGAATGCACTGAAACTGAAAGAGGTCAGGCTTAGATGGGAGATTGGGAAGAAATTTTTCCCTGTGATGGTGCTGAGGCTCTGGCACAGGGTGCCCAGAGAAACTGTGGCTGCCCCATCCCTGGAAGTGTCCAAGGCCAGGTTGGATGGTGCTTGGAACAACCTGGGGCAGTAGAAGGTCCTTGCCTTCTTGGAGCTGGGAATGAGATGAGCTTTAAGGTCCCTTCCAGTTCAGGCCATTCTGTGATTCTACGATTCTCCTTCTGTCTGAAATGAAAAGGTTTTATATATTGTCCTTTTTACAAGACAAGCAGTAGAATTTCAGTGATTTCTAAGATTACAGGATGCATAATTGTCTCCTATTTGGTTTCCATGAACAAAGCCCAGAAATGCCACTCTCCTGGCTGAGCTGCCATTCACACTTGTCCTGCAAGTCCCAGTTCTCTCTGATGCATTCTGGCTCTTTCTTATATGTACCTGTATTTGGTAGAGCACACCTGCAGTATTGTTTGTGGGGGTGGAGGAGGGTGCTCAAAGCATTTGAAAGAATTGGGAAAACAGTTAGATTTTACTGACTATATAGATAATGGAGTCACTATCATTGAACTGGGTATAGATTGGATTTAGCATTTCAGTACTCTGTGGTTTTTCCCTATGGCACTTAAACAGTAGGTGAGAAATCAAGGCTCAAATTATCAATTATTCTCCTTGAATAGGAAACAGTTAAAAATTACCATTGAGCAAAAAAATGGGATTTTTTCTTTGGGAAGTGTGGATACCTGACCCTGATGTGCTGAAACACAGAGGGAATAGGGGGAGAGGGTGTTGTTCCATGGAATTGGGATGAGCACCTGCCTCCTGCCTGAGGAACAGGGCATGAGAGGGAAGTTTGGGTCAGTCACTCAGGTCTTTGCAGAGCACCATCACTGAGCAGGGCAAGCTTTGCATGACTCATATTTCAAACACAAAGTTATGTGCTTTTAGAATACTAGTGCAAAAATTTTCAATTCATTCAGCTGCCAAGATTTGCAGTTCTGAGTTAAAAAAACGGATGTGAGTTTATACTTGAGATTTTACCAGTTAGAAATGTGCTGTTGGAAGTGGTTATTATTGCTTTCATAAGCCAAGAAAAATAATATACAAAATAAATGACAGAAGACCTTGGTAAGGATCACCTGCACATTTTTGCTGTATATGGGCATGAATATATTTATTGCAAAATGTAAGTGGGTATTGTATTCAAGCATAATTTTGAAATGAGATATTAAGCATTTTCACAAGGCAGGACCAGGCTTTTCCTAGTCAGAGGCTTTACTAGTCTCAGGAAAAATTCATCTGTGCTCAGCAGGCTGCTAAAATAAAATAACCTCAGTTGCAAGGGGTATCAGGGCATGGTTCTACAATTCTTATTTTGAGACAAGTGTTGTCTTCCAGCTATTTTGAGTGTTGGTAGGTCAAGTAGAAATTTTGTGGGTTGCCAGAAATATTTTTAACAGACTTCCAAAGTGAAAATTAACAAGGTGGGTGGACTTAGCTGTCTATAAATAGAAAATCTAACATGTTTAGTGCTCTAAAATATTTTGTCTGGCCAGCAACTACTGCTCCACAAATGTGGGGGTGTTCTGTAGGTCCTGTCAAGTTACAGACACTCCAGAGAATCAAAAATACTGCCTCATCTCTAGGCTTGCTAAGGCAGCTGAATCCCATTATGTCTTTAAAAAAATAGTAAATTTTTCTTTAAGGCAGAGAGGAGAGCTGTTCATCACACACAGTCTGAAGGCAGTGATTAATGCCTGACCATAAGTATTACGCCTTATTATTTCTGAGGCAGCAATAAAATGCCAAGAAGGGTGTTTGAAAATGTAAAACATGAATGAGGAAGCAGACTGTTTAAACTGGAGGGCTCCTTCATCACATGCAACTAGCAAATGCGACTTTTTGTAGGCTGCTGTTTGCCCAACGTACTTTGAATGAATATGAGTTTTACTCATTTCTCAGAGTATATGCTGCATATAAAACAGCCTTGGTTAATCATCATTAGAACGTGAAAATGGCATTAAAGTACTTTCTAAGTACTTTTCATGACTTTTCTGCATCTTCCAGGAAACTTTTGGCATAAGCAGAGGTGTAATTCAAGATTAGATGCAGAAAAACAGGGGTAGATATTCTGTAGTTAAAGACCTTAAAATGTTTTCCATAAGCTGCTTCTTGTACATTACTGAGAATTGCTCAGCTACATTTTAAAGTTCCTTAAAGGTGATGAAATCAGGGTGATGGAAAGATGCTTTCTATGTGCATCATTTGTGTTCCTTCTGAATTTGCTACATCATTTATGATGCAGTCTTGAAATTATAGTGATCTTGTATGTAAGGAAGTCTGACATTGTAAATTCAATGAAGATTTACCTGCCTTGAAAAATAGATGAGTGGATGAGTATTCTTCATCATAAATGCATTATATAAAATCATAGCAAACCAGACATTTCATGAAATTGTGCTCAGTGACTCCAAAGTGCTCCCTTTGACTTGACTCGAGCAAACAAAATTACATGTGTTCACACTGACAATATAGAGAGTGTGGGTTTTAAAAACTCTTAAAATATTGTACAGAGGCAGGGATATGTCAAAGATGGATAAGCACTGGCTTTTAGTGACTCTCTGGTTTCCATGTGCATTCTTGAAATGTGGGGTTTATTACACATTTTCATCTAAAAGGCAGGAGTGGAAAACTTTGTGAACTTTGCTGCAGATGATGGAACTGTGCTAAACACCAACTCTCTGTACACTGCACTTCCAATTAGAGCTATTTTCAGTACACATACAGGGGAAATTAGTTATTTTCACATACATATACGGAACTTGGAGAGCCAAAACACAAGGATGGATCAAAATGCCTGAAAGCAGGGAAAAGTGCTATATTGAATATCAAAATGACAATTAATCAAACGTGTCTCTGAGAGCTGTGGCCATACACAGCATCTGAGATGAGATTGCTATTTCTCTGAATTAGTGGTGTTTCTCTCTATCCCAGATAGATATTTCTGGGACCATTTCACATCTCTCCTGTCACATTACCTTTTTCCTGACCAAGAAATGAGGCCACACTGTGAGTCAGTCCAGTTTCTCTCTCTGGGCTGCTGGATGCTGAAGCTTTCACACTGGCTAAAACACTCAAGAATATTTTGTTTCATGTTCTTGGTGAGGGCAAAGGGACATGGTAATTCTGAGCTGTGGGTCTTGGCTGTTGTCAATGGAGGCAAACTCTGATGCTCTGCAAGTGCTTTTTGAAATGCTTATTGGTATTATAGAGCTGAAATATTATAATACTGCTGGTATGAATGTGTTAATGTTCATAGTCTCACAAAGGGTGCAAGTGCCTTTGATTTGAATGCCTGTGGTAATGTTAGTTCATTCCTTTTGATAAAGGTAGAACAGGAGCCTTTGTGGAAGAGTCAGCTTTTGCAACCTACCAGGGAACCTGTACTTAGTACATTTTCAATGTTTATAATGGGAGAAAAAAGGAAGGGGGGAAAGTTAAAAGTAAGAAGCACTAAGAAGAAATTATTCCTAATCATATTGCTATTCCTGAGGCATAACAGAATTCTGGAAAAATCAAATTGCAGGATGCAAACCTCGGGTGTCAACTTGTCACTATGTTACATTTAAAGTGGTTATTAAAATCATTATGCTATCAACCTGTGAAGTTTGGGCACACCAAATATAGCAACCTGCTTAATTGCTCAGTATTTTGCAGTGAGTGAAAGAGAGGGAGGTGGGAGTGGAGAGAACGGTGTGTTTTCAAGGTTCCCTAAAAGGCCATTTTTCCTGTGGAGTAAATTATGCATTTGTTGTTCAAAAAGGCTTTAGTCTTTAAATACAAAATATTTTATTAGAAATGCAGCTGCCTTCCTGTCTACATGGCTTAGAAATGGTTTTATTAAGATCTTCCAGCAATGCAGCACAATGCATATTGACATGACTTGGTGGTTCTAATAGTGTTATTGACACTGCTCTTCTCATGGGAAATCAGATTAAAATGAACTGATATTGCCAAAATCACTGTCTAGAATACTTAGGGTCAGGTGTCAAAGTCTAATTTCCCATGGGACTAAAGCTGGAGAAACTCAGCTGAACTGACTTCAGGTTTATATTTGTATAAGGAACGACTTGGTTCTTGGTTAGCATGCTGCTGGAGACTTGGCTGTGAAAAGGCTGAAATGTGATTTGAGGATAAAACAGTAAATTACAACATTGCTAGAGTAACTACATAAAGCAGGCAATGAAAATATAAATTTGGGGTGTGGAAGAAAAAGACAAAAAACCAAACCTTCACCAATTAGTTTTGAAGAGTACATTTACTCCAAAAGGTGTGTTGTCTCCATAAAAGTGAAGAATGAGGAAAGAAAATTAATTTCTCCAAATACTGCAAAGTGTATTTACTTTATTTCTTCCTGTTGTTTGTCTCCATTTCTTTTAAACTGGGATTTTTCTTTTCCTTGTCCTGCACCAAGCATGGCATAAAGCTGATGATGCAGACCCCAGCAAGGCTCAGTTGGAATGTGGCAACTTCACAGCACCTGATGGCACTGCCTTCAGTGAACTTGCACAATCACTGAATTTTCAAGGTGCCTTTCAGTTTTAGTTAAGAACTGGAGGGCAGTCAGTCTTTCTTGCTTGCCTGTTATGTTTCTAAACTTTAAAAAAAATGCAGGAAATTCAGCTGCAAACACTGAAATAATTTACTGAGCATATCTCTGCAGTCTGTGGATGTCATCCTTCTCAAATTCTCCTATGTATAAAAAAAATCTGGGGAAAAAAAATAAACTTGATGTCCCTTATCTCAAATATAATTTTATGGAGATTAGAGCATTGAGAAATGTGACTGGAGGTCAGCATCCTCTTTTTTTTTTTTCCTTTTTTCCTTTCCTTTTTTTTCCTGGCTGGCAATTCTTGGTATGTCACAATATGATTCGTTAAGACAAGCATGTACTCTTTGGTAAAAGATGTGAGTTGATTCTTTTCACTACAGGCATTTATTTTTCCTGTAAGACTTTCTAGTAGACTTGTTGTAATTATTAGTTGTACATTGCCTACAAGCAAATTGGATGTACTAACACATACTCCTTTCTGTGTAGAAGATTTTTGCTCTCCTATAAATGTATTATTTAATTTTGGCTTGTCTCAGCTTAGAACTAGTTAGCACATATGTATAAAAGTTTATTAATATACCCACTCATCCAAACAAATTATTCTGGAGACTTTCTACTGTGATGTGCTCCCATAATTAATTCAAGCACATTTTCAGAAAACTCATGTTCTTATTGGAAGCTAATAAGATATTTGTAACATAAACATAAACTTTCTCCCCTGGAAATCGTGTGGTTTCTTGGTATCTTCCTCTTGAAGGCAAATTGTCCTTTTCTGTGTGTTTGTACAGTCCTGGTCCAGAAGATGGACCTTCCTGGCATTCCATTGTTACATCTATATAGATGTAAAATATTGTCTTTAAGGAAGTGACTGAAGTTGCAAACTTTTCTTATGAAATCTCAGACAAAGTCAGCCCACAATGAATTCCAGCATTTGCCTTATGACATCCATTTAAGAAAGCTGATTTGCTTTCTGTGAACAGCTGTCAGAGATAAAACTGGGCCTTTATCTCTCAGCTGATACCACGCTTCATTCTAATACAAAAACCATATGAATATTATAATTATACAGAAGCAAATAACTGGAAAAAAATTGCCCATCTTCTTTGGAAGGAAGGGAAAAGAAATTCCAGGTTTTGAGAAGTGGGTCTGGTGGAAGAGGTGTCTGTGCTGATGGCAGGAGGGTGGAACGAGATGATGTTTGAGGTCCATTCCAACACAAACCATTTTCTCATTCTAAATTGTGCCATGTTTGTGTTGTTTTCATTAGTCTCAATTTTAATTTGTTTTAGTTGTTCAGATTGCACCTAGAAAATCACATAAACTGTTAAAGCCAGCAGGGTCACCTTCCTGTTCCTGTGAAATAAAGGCAGAGTAAAAGGGCATGGCTGGACTGAGGGAGGGGGCTGGAAGTTTCTTGGGAAGCAACAGGCAGTGAAATACAACAGCTGCAGTGAAATAAAAGATAGGGCTTTGTTGGTATGGCCTCTTGGGCTATATGGATTTATAAGTTAATTGAGGAAAGGTTCAAATCCTCTTCCAAGTTGGTGGTTCAGAGGAGAGTGCCTGGTGTTGTGGTGGGTGAATGCCTGAGGGTGCTCTGTCTCTGGGTTCCTCAGTGCCCTTTGAAGGCTCATTTGTAGGAATCCTGTAATATGTTGAGGTCTGTTGACTTGCAGTGCCATTCTGATTCTCAGGCAGATGTAATTGAATGTAGCATCTCCTGCACTGTTTTCTGCCTTTACTCCTTGTGGTGGTGCTCCTTAGAAACATTGGGATGAGGGAGAAAGAAAAGGGACCACAAATTATCCATTTCCTTTGGCCAGTTAATTTTATCTTCTCAGGTTTGGCTCCATCAGCTGTAATTTGATTGTCATGCAGCACCTCAAAACCTGTTTGCTTTGGAGTAACAAATGCTCTTACAGTAAACTATTCCTTTAGATTGAGCTTTCAAGGTGTTTGTCAGCATCTCTTGAACTTTGGTTAGAAATACAAATCCTGACTCAATGTCCAAGGTGAGCAGTAGTTTGTGAAGAGAGAGTGTGGCTGCTGTGTGAGGCAAATAGCCCAAGCTGATTATGTGCATCACTTGGTTCCACTGCACTCGACCCCAGCACATTTTGGAGCAGGCAGGTCCTCCTTATTTCATCCGTGCCACAGTTAAAGACAGTGGCCTGTCAGCTTGTTCCCTGCTGAGGTCAAACACCTCAAATGGAGTGGGACATCAGCATGATCAGATCTAAATTGCTTGCTGCACCAATTTCTAGCTGTGTTGTAGTTTAATATCAAGTCTCCTGGTTTCCTTGCAGGTGTGAAAGACGCATGTGGTGTTGGGGGAACAGAGGGGAATAAAGTGGTGAGGAGTTAAGGTTCCAGCCAGGTGATTATTTATCTGAATTTCCAGACCAGGGAGAGCTGTGCAGGCATGGATTGCAGAGCTCTGCCATTTGTTGGCTGAATTCACTGGTTTAGAATAGAGTTATTTTAACAAGTTTTTTGAAAGAAGTGTTGGTGATTCAGTAATACAAGCATTCAATACGTCTATGGAAACCCAAAATACCTCTTCAGAAATATTTCAGAAAAATATCAGCATTTCAAGACAGTTACATAATTTAAAATAGACTGTGGAGCAAGTTCCATGATCCTGGTCCATGATTTTGATCCACACAGAACCTGCTGAACAATAGCAGTTGTTACAACTTTTTTCTGACCATCACCTGGTGCTACATTTGTATATAATGTCAAAGCTCCCAAAACTGCAGCTCTTGCCCCAAATATGTAATATCACATTTTAAACAATAAAAGGGGCTGCATTTTGAGTCTTAAGGTTGCCCTCAGAAAGGGCTAAACTCACTTAAGTCTTGTCTTGCTTACTGTTTTTGTGAGCATCACATTACAGGAGACAATCATTGACCAAAAGGCTGCTCATGTGTTAGGGCTGGGCAGTCTTACAGAAATCAAATGGTTTGCTCCAGATACTTCCTTCATATCTAGACAAAGAAATGGGCAAAAAAATTGTTCTTGAAAATGGGAATATCATTTGTAGTTCCCTGAGACTGAGCTTTCACATCTTCACTAACTTCAAGGTCTCAGCTTTCCCTGAGAGATCTGGTTCTAACAGGTTAGATTCTATAATTTAGAAAAAAAAAATCTTCCCAACATAAAAGCCGTGCAAACTTCTAAACAGAATCTCATAGATACAGAGCTGAGAAGAAAATGCAAACATTGTAAGTTTGGTAATTCAACACATCCTGTTGATGGAGAGTTGAGAGGGATTTTTTTTGCTTTGATGTATTAATGATTTTATCAGTCCTGATCAAATCTGTGATTTATATGCTAAAGAAAGTTAGTATCTGTAGTTCATCAGCACTTTTCTTTCACTAAGCCAGTCTGTTCTCTTTTATTGAGAAGCTTTTCTTTGCCATTAAAAATGGACTGAATCTGTGCTCTGCCAAACAATTGGAATAAGAGGTGGCTGAATGAGCAGCCCTTAGTTCTCCCCTGTTACCTGGATATAAATGGCAAGGAAAAATCAGCTTCAATGGGCTTTAGAAAGGTGTGAAATGAGAGAAGAAAGATTTCCAGGAGACCTCCTTCATTTGGTTGGTTTGTGTTTCAGAAAAGCTGCCTGAGAGCCCACCCCTGTACAGGCTCTGGGAAGACAGCTCCTTTTAGTGCTTTAATTAGTGGAAAGGTAAACACTGTTTTCTAGGCAGGTTTTGGCAACTCCTCAGCCTTCCGTTCACGCTTGTTTTCAGTTGTCACTCCATAAGAGAGCTGCAGCCTGCTTGGGGCTCTTTTAGAACCTTGACAGAAAAAGTAGCTGATGTCCCAAGCATGGCAATCCTCCGAGCCTCCAGCCGTGCTGTAGGAAAAGGCTTTTTGCTCTTTGCCTTTTACCTGTACCTTAAATAGCTGAATCAAAGGGCAGGGATCTGCTGGGAGCCATTGCTTCAGCATCCATACAGGAGGCTTCATTACTGTGCTTGAATTTTTCCAGGTTCAAATAATTTTTCTAGGTGCTCTTACACTTCATGGTTACATATTTTAAATAAGGAAATCTGTTCATCCTGAATATATCAGTTATAATCAAATGTTGCTAATATATGTAATTCATACAACCTGGAGTAAGTCCAATCTGAAGTACAGCCTTTAAAATGATGTTAAGCTACATCTGTTGAAATGAAATCTGTGAAATTGCTTTTCCATGATGAATGCAGGCATGGATGATTTCTTTTTAAGATAAAGATAAAATTAAGGTTGTTACTTGTGTTCACTCTGCTGTTTTCATACTAGAACCCATGAAAAGACCACACGGTAATCAACTGTTGGAGTCAGCTCTTGCATAAGTGTAGCTTTTGCAGTACATCTTTGGTTGGATTCAGGTCTGAAATGAAACCATCTGAAGCAAGTCTCATTTTGTGTGGCATTTAACAAGTGTGAGATGATAATTGCTGTCACTGAAGCATGACTGCTTTTGTAATGAATACTTGCTGCCAGCGGTCAGAGTACGTAGCTCTGTGTGTGTAATGCAACATGCTTTAATCTTAAAATAATTAGTAAATTTGCAGTTGAATTTATTGTTCAATGAAGTTCTATTTCACAGAGGTTCTGCCTTCTACAGTCAGATGATCAATATTTGCTTTTAATTGCATATCACTGGAGAGATCCTTGTACACCTTTTTCTGTAATGGCATTGTGCTTCCAAATAGTTGTGTGGATAATCAAATCTGGAGAGCACGGGTTTAAATTGGGTAGTGAAGTGGAGTGCTAGCCCTGCACATCACGTTTTCTCCCCTGTGCTGTTCAGTCAAATCCATGTTATCTGATTTTTACAGTGGCTCTCTTGTATTTAGGTGGGATTGTTTGACTCCTTCACCTTTCCATTGATCTTGCCCACGGATGATACTGGTGTCACCTTTCTGCTCGTGTATAAGTCAATACCTTCAGCAGTAGATTAAGAGCTACTCCCCTCTGGCTGGGAAAAAAAAGAAATTAAGTACAAGAAGCTGGTTTTGCCTTCTGGTGCCCCTGTGCAGCAGCAGAGCTGGTGGGATGCTCATCACTGTGTGCGAGGGCTGCAGAAAAGTTGTCAGCTTTCTCCTGACATTAATAAATGCCAGCATGCATGCCATGATCCTCTGTTCAAAAATGCTTCCTCCAAACTCAACCTTAGTGCTGAAACACTAAAATGCAAAATTTAGAAGTACAAATGTGTATCTACATATATAAAATCTTGTGCATGTGTCACTTTCGGAGAAGGAGCGAGACTTGAAAGTCCAAAGTTTTGTCATGATTATATAATCAGAGATTTTTTTGAAACATTATTTTAATGTTCCAGAGACAGGAACCCAAACCATAACATAGTAATGAATCATAACAACTGTTACTGTAATCAAAATAATAAAAAAACCTGCAACAAAACCTTCTCAAAATAAGATAATTGAAGTGAGGAATGAAATGCCGTTTTATAGGACAGAAGTGTTATTTATGTTTTTTTTTTCAAGAACATTCCTGGCTGTTCTTCTGATGTGGTCAGCTGCCCAAAATAAAGACTGAATCAACTAATACTGGTGCCAGGGAGCTCTGAGATTATGCAAGCAGGCATTTCAATATTAAGAATTTGCATTTTTACTTTGAACAGTTGAACTGTTTTGTCTACTACTTCTCTTTGTGACTCTATTACTTTTAAAAGCTATTTAAAATGCTTTGTTTAACAATTATTTATATGAAATAAAGAATGCTATGATTAGAATCAGGTAGAGAGGAGAAAAAGTATTTGTTAATGGAAAAAGTAAAAGCTGCTAGTAAATATCTTACCTATTTATGAGAGAAAATAGTGTAGGAAAGCTTTTTTAAAGGTCAGTGAAATTTTTCTGTTCTCATTGCCTTTAAAATTAAGTGTGCAAGGTAAAGATTAAAACCTGTATGTTCAATGGCTGAATTGCCATTTAAAATAGAAGTCAAACACTGACCCTAGAAAGAGAAAGGACTGAAAACTTTTTGGCTTCGTCCTCCCTCTTCTATAAATTTCAGCAATTGTTTTTCACAGCAGTTAATTTCCTATCCACCTCCCTTGGCAAGGTACCTCCAGAAAGGAAGGAGTCTCTATGTAGAAAATGTAGAGAATGTCTATATACCATCAACATAATCTTTAAAGGTGAGTCTCCTATGGTTAGTGCTGGATAATTCCTAAAGGAAAATATGTAACCCATCCATGTCATGCTGTGGCATAGGGCTTTGCCTGCCTTACACCAGGTAGAAATCCCACCTTCCCTCCTTTCCTGTCAGGAAGATTGAGTTGGCCAAAGACAGGCTTTCCTTTAATAAAGGCAAAAATCAATACTTCAACAGCTTTCTTGAAAAGACTGAACAGAATTATTTCAAAAACCCAAAGTGGTGACCACCATCACAGCTTCTCTGTTTGCATCACTTGCTCTCTTGTGATTACTGAGCTGGAAATCCCAGTTTTAAGGTGCTGGGGACACAGTCGTGAAAAAATGTTTCAAAAATCTCACAATTTCAGGATTTTCACAAATGCAGAAAAAATTATTATAATTAACAGCTGTCTCTCATTCTCAAGGAAAGGGTCCAAATAAAAGCAGGATACTGCTGAGCATTGATTCTTTTCTATGTGTTTTCATCTTCTTTTTGAGGACACAAATTGTCATTCACTGTCTGGTAAAATCCCTGTTTCTCTACTACTGTTGTTAAGGCATATTTTAAAAGACAAGATTGCTAACAGCTGCAGCACCTGTTAAATTTTCATGTCAACATTAAAGGGATGACTAATTCATTAATCTAGTTTAGATTAGAATGACCTTTTCTTTTCTTTGTATTAAACTCCCTTCCCTGAAAAATTAGTGTTTTTCTCCAGGTTGCTTGTATTGATTACTAGTGCTGGTATTTATTCATAATTAGAAGTACAGTAGGCAAGAAAACCATTTTTTAAAGCTTGATCTAAAGCCTTCTGGCATTTTTATTTCACTCTCTTTTCATAGTAAACCTTATTAAAAGCCTGTAAATAGAGGGAGTGCACTTTCTAAAGAGCTGTAAGAAAATTAAATGGGCCCAACTGGTTTTCAAAATTTTGGCCTAACCACCTCCAAAATGTTGTGGCTGATACAGGAGTGCAGTCAGTCATTTTGCTGGGACCTTGGACAGTCTCCATGTGAAAATGCAACTTTGATCACAGCAGTATCTGCACAAACTCCAGCCAAGAACCAGCTTTATTCTGATTTTTGATGTTAAAATTACAACTTTCTCTTCAGGAAAGTAATTATTTCTTTTTTATCCCCCCTTTCCTCCTTTTTTTTTTTGATGTTACATGAGACAGACTCGAGCAGCCAAATATTAGAAAGATTAGAAAGAAGCAATTTGGCTTAGAAGGAACTCTATAGATTGTGGAGGGTGACAGAAGCTGTCAGTATTGATTTTCTGCCACTTTCCTGTTTGACCTTTTGGATTGCAGCGGGCGCTCTTAAGAGGATTTAGCTTGTACCAAATTAAAGATATCACAGAACAATTGCTGACTCATATTGTGGAAGCTGGCTGAGCTCTGCTGCCATCAGTGCAGGGCCATGGTCATTACTTGATTTAATGTGCTCTTGTGGATCAAGTTGTTTGCAAAGCTGCTTATGAAAACAAGGTTGATGATGATAAATGAAGTTGCCACCTACTTTATTCTCTCACACATGCATGTGTGTATTTAAACATACTGTTTTAAAGATCTGCATGTGAAATTTGACATGAAAAATGATCAAAATATACATCAAAAACTCAGATAAAACAGTGATTTAAATATGCATCTATAAAAGCTTCATTTGAATTGTTGAGGATGAAATTGAGACAAAACCCCCGAGTGCTTTGTCTTCATTTTACACCTCCTGGCAGCAACTTGACACAAAACTTCAGTGTGAGCATCCTCTGCTGAGAGTACCCTTCCACCCTGCTTGGAGGAAATAGATTGCTTGTCTGGAGTAGTTCAAATACTTTAATCTCATTTAATATTCATGAAGCATTTTACTATATGATGGAGTTCAGTTTGTGAAGTAGTTATTTTTTCACTGGATGCCCAAAATACATAGAATGAATGTGGAAAATAATAAACAGGTGAATTCATTTTAATTGTTAGGACATACTAACATGTTAGTATGCAGTTTTTTGTTTGATAAACTGTGTGCTAGATTAATGTATTTTAAAATGGCACAGGAATATTGATCTGGAAGAGCTATCTGTGCTGAGTGTTTCTTTTAAAAACAAAATTAAAGTGGTTATTTGTATTCACTCTGCTCTTTTCATACTAAAACCCATGAAAAGACCTCATGGTAATCAGCTGTTGGAGTGAGCTATTGCAGAAGTGTGGCTTTTGCAGTACACCCTGCCCTGGGTGTGTGCATCATAATGTATACACGAAATGGCAAACCCATGTCAGCCTCAATTAACAGAGAGGCAAAGAACTCAGGAGTTTATGTATATTTCAATAATGCAGCGTCTAATGGAAAAGAGAAACAGGCTACACTCTGAGGATGCTGCTCATTAATATTGTAGGGTCCACAGCTGAGTCTCAAGCCCAGAGGAAGTCAGCCTGTGCTGCAGTTGCTCTGCTCTGCTGAAGAACCAAGTCTAAGATCCAAAGACCTTTAAGCTTTGGGCATACATAAATTTTTGTCCACTCACTGTTTTCAGTAGGCTGTGCTAAGCTCTGTATCCAGACTGTCAGGTTGTTTCTTTTATAAATAGCCGTATTGTGTTGATATAAAACGTTGTTGGTTTACTACTAACTGTGGCTGAGCTGGAGCACTGTTTGTGTGACTCCTGTATCAGCCTCCATGCAGATATGTAGGGGGATACACTATGGGGAAATGAAGGTGGCATAGAATGTAATCTCATCCCCTAAAGAGCTGCAGCTGAACCAATTACTGAAGATTAGGAGCAGGCCTGATGTTAACAGGCCACAGCTGTAGCCAATAAGAAGAGTGTTATAAAAGAGTGGATTGGTGGCTACTGGAGTCATTGGCTGCTGTGAGGACAAGGAAGAGTCAGTGCCTAGAGCAGCTGCCTACAAGAAACATCAAGGAGGTACAAAACCCTAGCAATATGGAACCCTTGCAATGTAATGACAACAAATGGTGACCCCCATGTGATTTGGGAGAAATGACCCTGTGGATTTGGGGAAAAGGACTTGAATACTAAACTATTGGTAAAATATATCACTTGCAGCTATTAGTTTTTGTTAAATCTGAGTATAAAAGATTTTGAAGATAAATACTTTGTGAACTGAGAAAAGCTGCAAAACTGAACCAACACTCAGAAATATATATATTTGTACTGTAATATGTTGTCTAAATATCTGTATAACTATTGGTTCTGAACGAAATACTTGAATATGTCATAATGGTAATTTGACTATGTACTTCTAGAAATGCTGCAACCCTAATTAAAAGAAAAAGGGGGAATTGTAGGAGGATACAGTATGGGTAAATGAAGGTGGTATAGAATGCAATCTTACCCCCTAAAGAGTTGCAGCTGAGGCAATTACTAAAGATTAGGAGCAGGCCTGATGTTAACAGACCAGCTGTAGCCAATAAGAAGAGTGTTATAAAAGAGTGGATTGATGGGAACTGGAGTCAGTTGGCTGCTGTGAGGACAAGGAAGAGTCAGTGCCTAGAGGAGTTGCCCACAAGAAACATCGAGGAGGTATGAAACTCTAGCAATATGGAACCCTTGCAATGTGATGACAACAGAGCCTTTGCAGTATAATGGCAACACTCCACCAGGGGTGAAGTGCAAGCATGAGATTCACTGGGGGCCTGAGAGCACCAAGGCTCAGGGAATGCTCAGGGCATGTCAGGACAGGGGTGGAAAAGGGTGGGAGGAGGATGAACACCCAGGGATCACTGACAGCGACCTGGCACAGTGGGAGTTTGCATTCAGGCCAGGAATTTAGAAGAATTCCTGGCTTCAATCACACCCTTGAACCTGAAGAAGGTGCTAATATAGTCTGCAGGTAACAGAGGAACCCGTTCTGATGCTTTGACTGAAGGTGATGCTAACATCCATTTACTTGCCAGCAGGAAATTTCAGAGACGTGAACCAGCTTGTCCTGAAGAAGAGATTTTCCCCCGAACATGTTGAAGAAAAGTTGTGACACATAAACAACAAAAACCTGGGTTTTTTTAAATGCACTACTACTTAAGGAGTAGAAACTGAGAGGGTGTGTATGTTAAAAATCTGCACAGTGGTTTTACCAGCCACTGACCAGACAGTGATGAATCACGTGCCTAAATTCTACCTCTTACACTTTAAAAATGTGGAGATCTTTGGCTTTGACCCCTACTCCATCAACTTTCCACTAAGTCCTCAAAATGTAGTCCCTGGCTGTCAGGACATTTTCTACCAGACACCGTAGCCATTGTGCCATTTAATTGCCACAGTGTCAGAGAACCTAAGAAAGTTTATGACAACAATGTATTTTATCTCACACAAGCTCTAGTCTGAAGTGAGGAAATGTGGAGGCTCTCAGCTGCTGTGTTTTCACAGAAAGTTTGCTTTGCCTTTAACATCATGCATTCAAAGGATAATGAGCCAAAACCCAGGCACAACAGACTTCGTCTATTTAATTAGTTAAAACCACATGAGAGAAGTAATGGGACCATAAAACCCAGAAACTGAATCCTAATGGGATTAGATGTGAGGGTTCCAGACCAAAAAATAAACCACCAAAATTCATCTTTATGCCATTAAAGAGACTTTATTAGAATTATTCTAATAAAGTCATTCTGCTCATACCTGTTGAAGACAGATACTTTTGGCCTGGGATCTCTGTATAAAATCATTATTAGGATCAGCAAAGGTGTATCCCAATATTTGAGGATCCTAAAGTGCTTGACAAGCATCGCAACATTGCAAACAGAGAAGCAAAGAGGGGAAAGCAGCACCTGTTTAAATGCACCAGAGTGTGCTAGCTTTTGTATTTGCTGGGGTTACCATCATGCAGGGTGTAAACACTTCAGAAGCAGAAGCTGCTAAGATGAAAAAAAAGAACCTTTGAACCAGACTTATGGCAGGAGAGAGGGAAAAACCACCAACCTGGCTTTGGGAGAGGTTTGGCCTGCTCTAGACAGTGCTGGATTTATTCACTAGCAGGATTATGTGATGTGTCCATGAACATATAGAAACAGACTTAATGGCACAGATGTTTGCTCTGTTGTGTCTTAACAGGAGCCCTTGAAGGATTTGTGCCTTCATAGGTCACCACATACCCTCAAATGCAAGCAACACAGCCTTCTGTTTCAAAGACACCTATTAAAAATAAATAAAAAAAGATATTGATTCTTAGAGGCACAAGAGAAAAATAGGAATCAGAAGAATCTCAGGAATACGTGTTATGTATTGGGAACACTAAGAGGTTGTGGCACCTGGCATTAAATACATAAATATAACCATAGTTACCCTTGACAAGAGTCCACAAAATTACCCATTTCTGCTTTTAGAATAGTCTTCCCCAATTTTCAGTGTTTCATATCGGATTTGAAATGTCTCTGCAACAATAATTTATGATAATTTGATAAATGTGTCTCTCTCAGGATAAAGAGGTCTTGGAGTTTGATTTAATCAGACAGATTCTTTCAATCAGAGTAAGAATATGTATTTCTATCTTTATTCTATTTCCTGTCCCTTTAATTTTCTTTCCTCCCATTTTGCCTAAAAATGCAGGACTGTACCCATTGTAGTCAATATTTGTGACTTCCATCACAGATGCCCCTGTCTCTAAACCCCATAAACTCTCACTTGAGGTATTATGGAACAGGGAGCCCTCCCAGACTCTCTCTCATGGGCTGCTTTCTGCAATGTACAGCTCCAGGACATGGAGAATGACAGGAACTGAACAAGTGTCTGGCTCAGAGGATGTCCTGGAGATGGGAACCTTCTGCCTTGAGCCTGCTGGGTGTGTGTTGCTATAGGACACAAAATAAAATGACGAGGACACACAACTCTCTGAGGTAAAAGAGAGGGAAGTTTAATTTCTGACTCCACCATTTATAGATTTCCAAAAGTGACGGTGGATTGGAGGATGACATTGCTACATCTCCAAGGACACTGGACAAACCAACAGTCTATCAAAAGTTTCTCCTCCATAAAAGAATGCAAAACAACAAGTTATTTACATAAAGTGCATGAGATGGTTCATTACAAGAATGTAAATGATCAAGATTCAAGAAGATACAAGAATGTAATCAAAAGGCTTAGAAAAACTTGAAAAAACAGGGCAACAGGTGTGGGAGATCAGGTATGACTGAAATGACTGCTGGATGGGATGAGAACCAAACCAAACTTATTTCCATGCTTCAAGCATCCTCAAACCCACTTCTCCAGGTGCCACCCTCGCAGTGAAACAGAAACCTGAGCAGTGGAAGGCCCTGCTGGGTGTGCAGGGGACCATCCTAAAGCATCCTGGCGGGTTTGATGACACTGTCGCTTCTGGACGAGCCCTGAGGGTCTGTGAGCCTCTTGGGGGTCACACTCAGCTCTGTGCTCTGAGGCCGGTCTGCAGCAGCACTAACACACCTCAGAGTCCCCACCTCGGCAGACACAGCCACCCCAGGGTGGCTGCGGGAGTGAATTCCAACAGAACCAAGCAGAGAGCCCGCACTGCTGCGCCTTGGGAGCCAGGGCCGAATTCCCTGCCCCCTGCCCAGCCGGTGCAGGGAGACAGCAGAGCCTCCCAGCAGGGCTGTCCCTGGCCGTGGGTCAGTGCCCGGCTCCAGCAGCCCCGCACCGCCCGCACGGCCCGGGCCGGGCCCCGCAGCGGGGGCGGCGCCAGCGCGGGGCGGGCCCTCACAGCCCGGCCGGAGCCGCCGCGGGAGCAGCGAGCCCCGGAGCGCCATGGCCGAGAGATGCGACGTGGTCGTGGTCGGGGGCGGCATCTCAGGTGGGTGCGGGGACGGTGGAGATGGCGGGGACGGAATGGGATGGGGCAGAGCGGCGGGGGATGCGCGACCCCCGCCCGGCCCGAGCGCATCCCCCCGGCTCGGTACAACCGGCTGGGCACAACCCCATCGGTCGGTGCCGTATGGTGCAGGCAGTATTTTATTATTATAAACTATTAATAATGTCAATTTTAGTGTTATTTTCTCATATTTTTATTTAATTTTATTTATTTTTATATTATTTTTATTTTATAATTTACTTTATCTTTGGTTTTATTATTACCCATTTGTATTCATTATTATTATTATTTTATTCGATTCGTCATTATTACTTTTTATTCTTATTTATTTTACTATTAATTTTTCTATTATTATTTATTTCCACTATTATTTATTTATTATATTTATACTACATCATTTATTATTTATTATATTGTATTTTTATAATAAAATAATTTTATTATTAATTTTATTATAGTTTATATCCATTTTTATGGATATAAACTATAATTGATATAAACGTAATTTTTTATAGTTTATATCAATTTTATTATAGTTTATATCCATTACCATTAATTTTTACTACTATTGTTCATTTTAATAAATTTTTTTTTAAATTCAATGTTATTTTATAGATTTACATTTTATTTTTCGGGTTCTTCCACTGTCCGGGTTCACTTCCCTGAACCTGTGCAATTTTTTCCAGTACCCCTGGATCTTTTGGACAAGCCAGGCTGGAAGCACTCAGCATCCTCTGCACCCAGTCCAGGGGTGTTAGGTAGAAGCCCTCGGTCACATGTGATTAATTTGAATCCTTGACTGCCTTTTGTTCAGCGCAGGTAGAGGCATAAAGGAAAAATGCCTGAAATCAGCAGGGTGGATAGGAAGTTTCTAGCTCCCCTTTCAGCACAGGTATGGGTTTGAGAGCATGAGCAGCCTGGCAGAATGGACAGGCAGCACTGGGGCCCTGGAGCCTTCTTGCACTGGAGTGACAATCAGCTGTTTTTAACCCAGCCTGGGCTAGAAAACCTCTGTGCCTGCCCACAGTGAATCTCTCCCCTGAGCATTTTGTTCTGAGATGCATGTGCCAAATAAATTGTGCATGGGCAGTAGATTGTTTTTCCCCTGTGGCTTTGGCATTTCAACAGTTGCCTTTTGGCCCCTTAGCACAGGGAGGTATGGAGTGATAGCTCCTGTCCCATTGGTGATCTCCTCAGAGCATAAGGAGTGTGCTCACATGCACAGATCCAGCAGTATCTCCTGCCAAACCACAAACAATTACTTGAGATCTGTTTCAAAATGTGATTTTGTTCATCTGTTTTTCATATGACTTTTAATTTCCACTATTTACTTCTGTAAAATTCTAGGTGTCTGTTTAACCATCACGTTAAGGTGTGGAGCATGCAATTTGAATGATATACAAAATGCAGAGAAAAAATCATAAGCATTATTTCCTAAGAATGATTCTCTGATAACAAACTGCTGAATAATGTTTGAATGTTTCAAGTATGTTTATACAAACAGCAAAACATTAACCAGTGCTTTTCTATAAAGCACAGTGGATTCTGAACACAGTGCTGTGGCTAATTTTTAACTTACACTGTGTGTCACAGTGAAACTCAATTAAAGTAATTAGCCTGTGGTAAATATCTGTTCATGCCTCATAAACAAAAACATTTCCAGTGGCATGGTTTTGTGCAGCAGTAGTGCTGCATTCCCTCTGTTGAATGAGTTGGAGTGAAAGAGTCAGTGTAACAGCTTTTAAACTACCCCTGTTATCTGTGGTTGCCATGGGAATATTTTCATGGCAAGCCTGCACAGCCCACTCAGGTTTTTCTGGAAGAGCATCAGGACAGAGGAGCAGTGCTGAGCTCTGGTCAATCGTGTGCTTCACTCTTTGCCACCTGTAGACAGCAGCAAGTGGCAGGGGGAACAGTTTTCTATTTACTTCTCTTTACATTAAATGGCCACCAAAATGCTCCTGTTTGGTGCTGTAGCAACTTTTCTCCTGTCTTCCCACAAAGGCTGGAGAAATATACAGGCACAAAAATTGCTATTTACTAAGTACTCCTCTTCAGTCCCTTTCCTTTAGCTGTTGTGTACAGCTGTTGTGTACAGCTCCTGCTCACTCTGATTCACACTTGTCTGTGAACTTCATCATTGAACTTGCAGCCAGGTGATGGAACTGTGGTTTTAGATCTCCTTACCCTGATTTAAACCCCCTGCTAACCTGCACAGCTGCTGCAGAGATCTCTGCTCCTGTCCACCAGAGAGTGAAATGTTTGAATTTTAGAATGAGGCACCCCTTGGAAGGCAGGGTTGTTGCTGCTCCACAATTCCTGTGTGTTCCTTCAGAAAGTCCCTGGATTTGAGCTGCCTGAGGCTCTTCTCACCCAGGCTCTGTGGCTGCTGCCTGTGAAAACAAACAGCAGAAGGCTCTTGTCACACTGAGGTGTGCTCGAGCCACCTGCCCCAGCCCCAGCCAAGCAGGGAACTGCAGAGCAAACAAAGAACTGCTGTGCCAGCAGGAGGATGCACACAAACAAGTGTCACAGAGCTGCCCTTGGCCATCTCCTCTCTGTTTATTTCTGCAGGTAAAGCAAGCTGTGCATTTGCAGGCTCAGTCCCTCCTTGGCAGCAGCTCTGCATGTCTTTTTATCCAGATGTAATTAGTAGGGTTTAAAATGTAAAGACTGAAATCCTGATCATGAAATAACAGTGCAGAGACCTTCACAACCCTGGCAGTCTCTGTTCTTTTACCTGAAGATGCCACTTCCTTTGCTGAATAATTTTTAGTGTCTTTAATTTTAGGTTTTATAGAAGGGAAGAATAAAACTAAGGAACCATTTAAATTTTCTGTAATGAAAACCTATTCAAAATTAGTCTTCCTTTCTTTCAAGTCAAAGTAATGGTCTGTGGCTTTTCTAAAGATGTCAAGTAATCTCAATAATATTGAGGACAATGAAGACCTTGGAGGAACAGGAGGATTTACTAAGGGTAGATTCTGCTTTATGGGTAAAACTTCAGCAAAAGCTTTAGAAATTTTTTTGCAACTGGTGCAGATTAAAAAGAAATATTTCAAAAGAAAATTTCCCAGAGTCAAAAAGCATATATGAAAATGCTTAGCCACACATTGCATGCAGTATGCCTGGTACTAAAGAATATTTAGATCAGAAGCATAACAGACCCTCTTAGAGCTGGAATGTGCATTGCAACAGATTCTTCTCTTTGCTTGGAGTCCTCACTTTTACTTTGAAGGGCTCCTCCAGCACAAGGGTCAAAACAACTATGAGAAAACTATAAAGTAATGTAATCAAACTTGTTTATCTTCTTAATTGAGACAGCAATGACTTCAAATAAAATCTTGAAATCTGCTCGGAGATTTTGTTTAAAGACTTTCTCCTTTTGTTTTCAAAAGTGTCTTCTTGTCCCTGTTTTTGCCATTGGAACTGCATTCCTTGTTTTGTTTTCAAGTAAATGATCAGATTTTATCCTAATCTTATGCCAGTACTACTTAAGAAAATACTTCTCTTAAATCTCTGGTGCACAGATTTTACAAAGTGAGGTTAATTGAATTTTTTTTTCCCTAAAGGTGAAGTCTTTTGTTAATTATAGTGTTATTTGAAGTATGCTTGGTGTTTTGCTGTTTACAAGCAACCTGCCATGTTCCTGTAAGCCTAGAACCAAAGCGTACTGTAAGAGAAAGTAATTCTTTTGTTATGTTGGGTTTTAAAAATATTTCCATACCTATTCTTGCATTATTGAGGTGCCACTGTGCTCTCTACTCTTCTTAAGCCTCACTTTTAATTTGTGTGACAATTTAATGTGCTGTATAATTACAGCAGCTCTCACTGCACTTGTGAACCACTGTCAAGCTGTTTTAAAAATAAAAATGAAACAAAAAAAATCCCAAAACAGACCAGGTGTTTTGAGGGCTATTATCTGATGGTGTTCTATCTCTTTAAAAACAGACTGATGCAGAGGGCAAAATTGTGTTTTAAAAGAAATCCGGGACACTTAAGAAAACTATAGATGAAATACTTAATATTCAGTAGATACTGAATAGATACTGTGTAGATTCAGTTATTTCTTTTTGCCCTCTGGTAGTAAATTACAATGTCTCAATGTTCCTCCTCTGAAAAGATGGTTTACCAAACAAGACAATGTGTTTGGAGAACATTACTATCTGGGAGTCCTATGCTAGATGTCCATTTGGAGAAGAAAAAAACCCACAAAACCAAATTGAGGGCATGGATGAAACAGCTTTTCATGAGGAGCCAGGTTGGATTTGTCAGTGGGAGGACTCTGACCCTCTCCATGGAATGTCACCCTCTCTGGAATGCACTTTGGCAAAGGGAATCCAGGACATTTTCCTGTCAGCTGGCATGATGAAGCTCTTGGTTCACATTTTCAATCACCTGTCTCTGTATCTGACAGCAGGAATTTATTCCTTTTGTACTCAACCTCTCATGGCTGCAGCAGTATGAGCCAGTTAGAGGGAATCTGCATTTGACTTCTAGACATTTCACAGAAAAAAACTTGGCAATGCACAGTAAACAGAACAGAAAGCAGCTGCATAATGTTGTGAAATGGTTTGGTAGCCTAGGCAGCAGGGACAGCTCTTGTAATTCACTGTCTGAGACCTCCTAATTGGTCTGAGAGTTGATTTGATAAGAAGCTTTCCAGCCTACCTGCAGGAGCCATCTCATCTCACAGGGCTCAGCGTGATGCTTCATTAAGAAAAGGTTTTTCATTAGCTTATTTAACCATTATGAAAGGGTGTTGTTAGGGAAAGTTAATTCAGTCTCTTCAGCAAAATGTGAGAACTACCATGGAAGGGGAAAAAAGGTAAGTTAGGATGGCAAAACTTTGGGAAAGGAATTGCTGTTATGTCTATTACAGGAAATATGTTAAGCTATTAAAGGAAATAACTGGTAGGGAACCAAAGTTTATGTGCAGCAGTTGGTGTTAAAATTACAAACTGGAGAGTCTACAGGATTTTCTTATCTGTGCTGCTGAATTGCCTTTTTTTTTTTTTTGACAAGATTTTCAGGAGAGCCTGAAAGCTCTTTGTAAGCAAGTTCTGTGCATTGTTTGCTTGGACAACCACCTGCAGGAGTGCTTTTAGTTGGTGAGATGTGTCAGAGATTGGTCTAGCACTTGGCTAGAGCCTAATCACACTGGAGGTGGTGAGTGGTGTTTGTCTGCACTAGGGGGTTGGTTCAGATCAAGTGTGTTCTGTTCTTTCTGCGCTGTTTTTTCGCATAGACATTTCCAGCTGGTTGTCTTGGGAATGTTAGTTTCCCTGATCAAAGATAGTGAAATGGAAAGAGTATTTCAATTTTGTGGTCTTCTTCCTTCCATGAAGAAACAGTTAAAAATTATTTACTTGGTCATCTTTGGACCAGAGATGTGCACCTGCATCCTCTATGTCCATCCTCTCTGCTTTCTCCTTGCCTACTTCTCTTTCTTTCATTTTCTTGTAGCATCAAGAGGTTGCCAAAAGATCACTTTCTGCCTTCTTATGAATCATGATTTGCTCATTTTACTCCTTGGCACCATCAAGTTCAGGAGTTATTCTAGAGAAATGCAATTCATTGTGCTTCCCCTGCTGTGAGGAGTGATCAGTGTCAGTCTCCAGCACCATGTCAGACACCACAGTGCCACAGCTCTGGGTTAAACACTGGTGCTGTGAGGAGCAGCCCTCTGCTCTGGCTCCATCCTGGAGTGCTCAGGCTGTCTAAGATAATCTCAGGAGCATGTTGACAAGGATGCTGTTAGCTACTGGAGGTGCTCCTACTGGTGTGTGTATGTAGTCCATCCAAAGCTGGAGAGAAGTGCCAAAAAGCTGTTTATTCATGTTTGCACTGCCTAAGGAGACAGCGTGAGCAGTGTGGGCTCACACAGCCCTGACAGTCCCAGAGGCAAACTTCCAGTCCTTCTTGTATTATTGTAAACCAGCAGAGAGTTTGCTCTGTATTTACATATCTTACACAGCAGCTAATGTCAATGATTTAGGCCTTATGCTTAATTTAATCAATTCAGAAGGCTTTTCTTCTTCAGAAGTTATTATTCTGTATGTAAACAATCTGGGGGATTTTGGCACATTTCCCACTGCCACGGTTTCCTTCTCCATAACACAACTGACAACTGTAATTAAATAGTTATGTTATTTCATGATAAAAAGCCATGTTGTCTCTCTGCCCCTTCCCAAAAGAGGAGTTGTTTGCCTTTGTGTTCTGTCTCTATTCTGCAGCAGTTATTTCACAGAGTGCACTGATACAGCACTGAAGTTTATCATGCTTATAAAAGTTTACTGAGCAGGCTCCTAGATTATTGAAGACCTTTCTTTGGATTTCCTTTGCTGACAGTATGTCTTGATGTCCTTACGAACCACTCAGGGGTGATTCTAAAATCAGTCATCATTCATGAGGAATTGTAGTCATAAAACAGTTTAGGTTGTAAGGGACCTCTAAAGGCCATTCTTCCAATGAGCATTCTTCCAAGGTCTTCTTCTATTCCAACTGCCCTGCAATGAGCAGGGACATCTTCAGCTAGATCAGGTTGCTCAGAGCCCTGTCCAACCTGGCCTTGAATATTTCCACCACCTCTCCTGTCCAACCTGTTCCAGCTTTTCACCATCCTCATTGTAAGAAATTACTTTCTTTACATCTAATCTGAATCTACCCTCTTTTAGTCTAAAAATCATTATCCCTTGTCTTATTGTGACAGGCCCTACTAAGAATTTCATTCTCATCTTTCTGATAAAACCCTTTAGGCACTGGGAGCTGTTATATGGTCTTCCCAGAGCCCTCTCTTCTCCAGGCTGAACAACCCAAATTCTCTCAGCCTTTCCTCATAGAAAAGTGTTCCATACCTTGGATCATCTTCATGGGCCTCCTCTGCTGCAATAGGTCCTTGTCTTTTTTGTGGTGAGAACTCCAGGGCTTCAGCCAGGCTTTGGTTTCTTGAAGAAATTCCATTCATCTCAT
>JAWWMS010000002.1:515175-534829 GCA_035048045.1 Chlorospingus semifuscus | reverse complement strand
ATTAGGAGCAGGCCTGATGTTAACAGGCCACAGCTGTAGCCAATAAGAAGAGTGTTATAAAAGAGTGGATTGGTTGGAGCTGGAGTCAGTTGGCTGCTGTGAGGACAAGGAAGAGTCGGTGCCCAGAGGAGCTGCCCACGAGAAACAGAGGAGGTATGCCACTCTAGTAACATGGAACCCTTGCAATGTAATGACAATAGAACTGTTGCGTTATATATGACAACACAGATACTCTTGCTTTGTAACAAAGATGGTGATGAGGTTTAGAAATGCAAATTTTGCATACATTTCACTGATGAGTCCTGCTGTGCATCCAAGCAATTTCCATGGTGTGGGGCATTTGTCTGCTGTTTGTTTCTTCAAGGCAACTGAAGTTTATTTTGACTAAAAAGAGACAACTTTTGATGTGGCAGGTGTGGCTTAGGGCTAAGGAAGAACTGAATAATGCAAGGATATGAAGTATTTGTGTGCAATAAATTGTTTTCTGTTACCAAATGCCTTGAGCTCACCACCAGTGCTGGCATCTCCTCAGTATACATTTGTGTCTGGTGTGTTGAGCCATCCTTTCTCCCTTCCAGTCTTTTTTCCTACTTCTGTCAGAGAATCCTTGAGGCTGGGGGTCATGCTGCTGTAACTGCTGAGCAGTTCACAGCCATTTAGCAAGTTCTTTGTGAAGGCTGGAAAATAAAGACCTTTGGATCTGTAGTTTTATGGAAACCTAAAAGTGCAGAGGTTTTTTTTTCCTATAGAGCGCATGAGATTAGGAGGCCTTGATTTTAGTTTTTTGATAATTTTATTAATTTCTTTTGGACCTTTTGCTTTTGTTGTTGGCTTTGATTTCCCCTGTAAAATGTTGGTTCCTCTTGGCCATCTCTCTCAGCTGTCCCACATCTCATCCAACCTCCCTTTTGTTTGCTCTGGCATGGTGACAATGGAACTTAACTGATTATATGAATGGATTCAGATTTTAACTTTTTTTCCCCCCTATTTTTAACCTAGATCATCTTGCTGGTTTATTTAGTTAAATGTGTGCTCCTGCAAACAAGTGTGCTGGCACTGAGCAGGAGTAGCCAGGCACAAAGAAGAGGAGGAGGAGGTACCTGTAGAGTAACACTTCAACTTCTGGGGACTCTAAAACTGTCTTTTTTTACCCTGCTCAGAGTCCCTAAAGCAAAAGGAATCTGTGGGCACTTCTCTAATGGAAATGATCAGTAAGGTACATGGAATATTTGGAGTTTCACACTGGGCCCGATAGGTTTTGCAGTGTCCTGGTTTCTGGGAAAAGCCGACACGAGTGGATTAGCTCTGCTCACAGAGGGTTTGTGGTTTAGCATCTCCTTCTTTAATAGCTGGTCTGAGCCCTGCAGTGTGTGACAGATTGGCAGAAATAGTCCCTCAGACTTCACTCAGATCTCAGGCTGTAGTCTGGTCCTGAGCTTTTGTCAGTGTGTATTGAAAATGTATTTAAAACCCAATTTCTTTGGCTGACAGCGTGACAAGATGTCATTCCCTGCATTTTTGCTCAACTTCAGGGACTTTTGACAGTGTTCAGTGCAGAAAAACAGGACAGGAAATGGAACAGTGTGACTCAGGGTGAGTCCAAATGTATCATTTATGCTAATGTGTGAGCTTAAGTGGGATATTTTTGAGGAAGCTTTGGCTATTTTGTGGATGCAGCTCATTTTCCCTGCACCTCTCAGAATGTAGTTAATCATCAGTGCTCAATGATCATGGGTGCTGCTCCATCTCCCTGCATTGTCTCCTGCTGCTGGCATCAAAGCCATTCCCAGCATGGCCACAGTGCTGGTGCTTTTTTAAGGGTCTCCTTGGAAGTGTCATTGGTGGCAGTGGCCAGTCATTTTTAGGTATTTTCCATCAGCTTGTGTACGCCTACGGGATGCCAGGCACTGGAGTTTGGCTATTCTCGTGGCAGGGCTGGCTGCTGTTGAATGCTTGTCTGAGTAGTAGACAGCAAATAGATCAATAAAAATTCCATTTTATGCCTTTTCTGTTTCTCACACTATCAACTGCAGAAGTGTTTGCCTAACCATGTATCTTGACACATGGCTGTACCCACAGTCCTTCATATTCTCCTAGTTTGCTAACACGAAAATGAAAAGTATCAAATCAACTCAAATTTTTTTCTTCTTCCCTGTGGCCAGAAGGTGGAGTGAACTTCTTGCTTTTAGGCATGTATGAACCTTAGGTGGTATTTCCTCTTAAGCCTCCTTTGTCTTTCTCTTTTATTGAAATTTTTGACTATCAGCTATCTGGCCATATGGCCTCAAGTCTTCAAACTGAAGTATTAGCATTGACATAAAATAGCTATTTTCATGAATTGCATCTATTCAAACAACTTCTCATACAGGTGAAGGTCACAACAATGATAAATGCTTCGTTTGCCATTTGTTTCTCACACACACAGAGTCAGATAAACTCATTAAAACTCACTGGGAACAGGTATTTGCCATGGGTTGTTAGCTACTGTATTTAGCATATAGGCAGCTGCTTCAGCAGCAGCTGCACTTCCTCCAATATCCTTTCATTTCTTCTTTTTTTTTATTTTTTCAACCTGAGATGATTCAGATGTTTGCAATATTTTTTATTATGTTTTCAGAGGGAAGGAAGAGCGGGCCCATCTCATCTCAGAGATGCTGTGTCTCAGGCTGCCACAAGGTCACTCCTAATTTAGCTAGCACAGATCCGCCAGGGTAAATCAGGACCCCTGCAGGGCTCTTCTCATTGTTTGGCAGCTTAAAAAACAATCTCAGGAATGAAAGAACAGGATCTTCAAAATCTCTTTGTGTATTTGCAGAGCACTGTTCTTACAGTCTCGTTTCTCTTTGCCTAGGTAGTGTTGCTGCCTTTTCACTTAGACCAACGTCCTCATCACGCTCGAATACTGATTGTGAATAGGATTTTGAATCAACTCAAGAGTAGAATAAATCTTTAGAAGGATTTTTTTCAAGGACTGTTCTCTATGGCAAATTTAAACTTAATCCCATTTCCCATTAGGGCAAACTTTTTCACTGGGCTTCTGAGCAAAAAGAACTATTTGCATTATTTAATGATGCCAAAAGGAGTGATGCTTTTTTTTTTTTTCCCCTTTCTCTTTTTTTTTTTTTCTTTAGATGGAGTGTTCTTCTGACTGTGATAACACTGAGAGGATTAATTTTAGAAAACTAAATATTTATTGCATCATAACACAAATCTTAAGCTCATACATATTCATAATTAGACAACTGGAGGAGCTCAGGAGAGTAATTCCTAGTGGGCTTTGGGGTTTGATGTTGTGGAGCTTTCTTTAACTCGAAGTTCCAACCCTGTACCCTGTGTTGTGTTTAATACCCAGATGTCTGTGTAGGACGTGGTTCTTTCCAGTGGGATAAACCCACACAGACCATCAGCTCTGTGTCTCAGTGGCTGGGCAGGCAAGTGCTCATGGCACACACCGTAGGGCCAGCCCTGATGGATCCCCAAAGCTGGAAAAAGACAATAAATTTGCATGGAAAGACTAAACGGTCTGGAAAGCAATAATAAAATAGAACCACAAAAAGGATCTGTAAAGAAAAATCCCTGCAACAGGGATTTCCAGGAGTGCTGAGTTAGTGGGGCCCCATGTGCTCATCAGTAGCTCCCAAGTATTTTCTTTTGGCTCTGAAAACATCATTGATTAAATGTAAAATATCACTTGAAATGCCCTCAATAGGAGAAATGTAATGCTTGCATTTTTGAGACGTTGTTTTGTATTTTAATAATGATCTATCAGATTTTTTAAAAGTAGAACAGATTGTGGTTTTAACCAGTCATGGAGAAATTGTATTCTTCAAGGGAATGAAATGAGACAGAAACATCTTTATTTCAATTCATGTATTATATTAATTTTGGCCTTCTTTAAAAAAAAACTTAGAAAATATAAGCGAAAGCAGAAAAAATCAAGAAAAACTGTTTTGAAAGCTTACTAAGAGAAAAAAATCACTACATGCTCAAAATCTTGTAGAAAAGAAAATTATTACAATCAAGCATGACAAGCCAAATCGAGGAAAGCTGAATGCAATAATCACCAAGAACTCTCATCCTGAAAATATAATTATGCAAAATTTCAGGTGTGAGCTGTACCCTAGGTCAATCACATGCACCAAATTAAATCTGTTTAGTATAGGGTCAAATTTTCTGTTTCCCTGATGCCTTGCCCAACTGGCAATTTTTCCTAGACCAAAAACTAACCTCACCAACTCATTAAAGCTTGAAGCGCTCTAGAGCAACTTTTTAATACAAATTAACAGCAGCCAGTCAATTGGCAGCCAGTTAACCTATGGGAAAATAAACAAACAACTTGCCCTAACCCTGTCCTTTGCCCTTCCTCAGGTCCTGAAATGCTTATGAAAAATATGGTCATAGCCCTTGGGTTGAGGGCTGCCAGGCACAAACGCTGACCTCTGTTCCAGCACTTGGTGTTTGGGCTCAGGAGGGGCTTTCAGCCCATCTCCAGGGCTGTGAGCTCTGCAGGGTTCAAAGGCACTCACTCCAGTGTGCCAGTGGAAGAATCAAAGGAGCTTGATTTTCCCAAGGAGTGTAATTATGTTAGACACTCACCTGTCAATTGGATTAAGTCAAGTAGGTGTGAAAATCTTCAGACATCTACGTGCCTCCTACAAGGAAATTAAAAGCCAAAATGTTTTAAATCCCAGGGTGTTTTAAAATCAAAATTCTCCTCCAATTCAAGTGACTGGACTATTTAATGTAGAGGAGTAAAGGAGATGAATACCAGGCTGCTTCTTCCCATGCTTATCATTCAGCAGTGATGAACATTCAGTGAAGATGATATCTAGAGCTAAACCATCTCTTTCCTTTCTAAAGCCAAGCCTCCTTCAGTTCCACTCTGTCAAAAGATTAGATGGTAGAGATGTGGTTGATAAATTTTTCTTCCACATAACTAGACCTGTGTTTTTCCATAAGCACTGATAAAGAGCTCCTTTTTAATACAGCCTCCCAGGCACAAATGTGTGGCCAGCACTCTCACTTTACAAGTGCCTGCTCTGCCTGAAAGTAGGTTTTACAAAGCACCAGAATAAATAAATAATTCTACAGGCCTCTGCCCAACAGTTAGTTTTAATGGCAGAAAAAAACCAATCAAGTGATTTTATGAGTCCCAGTTAAAAGTAATTATGCACTATAAGTGCTTTAAGTAAGTAAATGAGACAGGCAAATCTGATAACGAATTGCTGCCTCAAATGTGAGCTTCCTTTGCAGTAAATTCAGTCTCACCATGGCAGGGCAGTGCTGTGCATTGAGTCCAGCCCTGGCCCTGTTCTCATCTGTCTCGCTCCATTTGGAGCAGGGGCTGTGGGATTCAGCTCTTGGCATTAGTAGGTGTGTGCCTGGCAAATGTGGTGCTGCAAAATCAGGATGACTTTAGGAAGCAAACAGCACTAATGGGAATACATTTTGCTGTTTCATTCTGATTTCACTGTGTTATTTATCCCAATGCTGGGGTGTTTACCCAAACATGAAGTGCTGTCTGTGTGTTTATTGGGAAGCTGAGAAATCATAAGTTTTATAACAATTTGCACGTCTCCAATAGCATTTTCAAGTGTGCCTTTTCAGCAGAATACTGATGAGCTCTCCTGTATGTAATAAGTGTTTTGGTTGGAACTGGGTGTCTGCAGGTTGAGTTAAGGCCAAAATAAAGGTAGTGTGGGGTTTTTTCAACCTCTGATGTTCAGTTAATATAGGTTACCATTCCTTGCTTGGGCCCATCTCCATCCAGTGCAGTGGAGCAGTGGGGTCACTGCTGGAAACACCTTTGCCCAAAAGGAGAATGTCAGAAGGGATCAAGGAAATGATGTTTGTGGCCTTGTGAGCTGCAGTTTGCTGTCACTTCCTACAACTAATGGGAAAGTTTCAGGTAAGGCAATCAAAAAGACCTGACAATTTTCATGGTAATTATTTTCCCAGACAGCTGTCTGTCTCCTTCCTGAAACTCCCTCTGCACTTCTTGGAGATCAATTTGTCAGGATCAATGAATAATTTGATCCATGTCTCTAACTGCGTTTTACTTTGGTCTCCCCACCTTGATAAGGACAGGAACCTTATAAATAATCAGACTTGTTACTAGACTGTACTAATATTATTAATGTACCCTCTTTTTTTATTTATTCCTTCAAGTACGTCAGTGGGTGATGGATAGACTGCTTACATGAGGAAAAAAAGTGCTATGCAAAGATATTAAAAAAATTCTATATACCAAGTAATACCAAGATTGATAGCAGAGATGATGTTAGTGAGTGGTAACTTTTATTCCACAAAATCTGCTGTCTTTATAATACTAAGTAAATATACCATAAATTAAGGAATCTTTTGTCAATTGTGCTCATGGAGGTTACAGTTAATCAACTATAGGAAGTGTGCTCTTAAATTGTGGCTGGTCTTTTTTTTTTTTTGTAACAATTTATTTTTAGGATTTTTTCTCATACAAATATAGCTAATGCAGAGTTTTGTCAAATCAAGAGTATCAGTTTGATTTTTTTTTTTTTTTGGAAATGTCTAAACCACAGTTTTGCTCTTTTGTTTAGTTATTGTAACAGGAAAAAATGCTTAAAATATTTTTTGTGAAACAAGGTTACACTGGAACATCTGTCAGGTGTAATGGGCTCTAATCCAGAGGATCAGACCAGAGCAGCCTAATCCTGTCTGGGATGACTATACCAGTAAATTATCCTGAAGAAGGGCTTTATTTCTGTAATACGTTTTGCTTTGCACTGACTGCAGGCCTGACCCTTTTAAGTCTACAGTAAATGCAGAATAGCCTACTGCAATAAAAGGAGCTCACATTTATTGTAAAGTAAGAATATTCACACTAGTAATCACCGTGGAATAGATAATGTATTATAATTTCACATTCTTCCCTTTTTTTTTGTGTCTAGCTGACCTTTCTGCAGATAGTAAAGTGTGAGCCTGAAGTGCACTCCATAAAAATATCCCCATGGCTGAGGCATCCAATGAGCTCTCCAAAGTTATCTGTGTAAAGAGTTCAGCGCTCCTGTAGTATTCTTTCTTTCTCTCTCCCCTGTAATGGGAGCACAAAGTCCAGTCTGGTTTGTGACAGCCCCTCTGTGAATAAAGGCTGCTTTTAATCCAATTTATCAGATGTTTGCAGTGGCATTTGCGTAGGCTTAAGGCTTTGGAGGATGGAGAAGATGGATTTAGAGAAATAAAGCTAGCTGATAGATGGGATCACTTATTAGAGATCTTTCATATAAATTATGAAAAATAGCTACAGTGAATTATAGCTGTAGGCTTTCAGATAATAAGCCTTTCAGGAAAAAAATAATGGAACTAAGTGACACTCAGTTCTGAGTTTTATTACCAGGCTGAATCGTAATTCAAAATTCTTTTGAAACTTTCAGGACGGTTTGCAAATCTTGATGAAAATGAAACTAAGCTTGATCATATCTAACTAGTTTGAGTTTTTTGGCTGCTACTTTACTCCAGGAATATTCCTCTCCAGTAAGTTTCCAGGTTATTTCTGTCTGCAGTCCATTGCCTGCTGCTCTCAAGATCCAGGGACTGTAATTTGTTACTGTCACTTTTTGGGCAGTTATCCCTCATCAATATGGACGGGGACAGGGAAAGCCTCCTCTGCCAAGGCAGCATTCCTTGCAAAATGGACAGGAACAGCCTGGCAGGCAAAAACCAGCAGCCTCTGTTCTCCTGTTTCCAGCTTCTGCTTCATGCCTCAGGTTTTAGCTTTTGTTTTTCAGATTCTGTGCTGCTTTAGTGTGTGGGTCTGAGCTCCATATTAGGGGATGGTGAGCTCTCTTCACACTGTAGGGAGACAAAACAATTCCTTCTCCAGCTGGGGACCAAGGACAGCTGATACAGATCTCAGGCCCAAGAGCATAAACAATGGGGACTGAAGAGAGAAAAACAAGGATGGGACTTCATGGTCTAAAGCTGTAATTGGACAATTAACTCCAATATGCAAATGGAGCAGAACTTATAAAAGTGAGAGATCCTGTGACCAGTTGTCCATTTTGTGACCATTTTGGTTCATCTTGGGTGCAGCCCTGGCTGGACTCTTGTGCTGCCCAAGGTGGATCCATTGAGGCCTTTTAATAAATCCCTACTTTATTCTTTAACTCTGCCTAGCCTCTGCTCTAGGTCAGCCTGCACAGGGCATCATGCCCATCCTTGAAACCAGACTTTCCTTGCTCCCAGTGACTCTGGGCTTTGCTCACTGCCAGCAGCAGGAGCAGTGGCCTCAGTCCCAGCCTGGCCCAGGGGATCCCACAGTGACAGAGAATCTCCTGAACACCATCTTTAAGGGTGTTCTTAAGGGGGTTGTTGTGTGTGTGCGTGTGAAATGTAACAGGCTCAAGTCTTGAGCTTTGTCTTGCTGCCCCTGGAGAAATGGAAAGTTTAAAATTGGATGAAGTTTAGTAGCTGCATAGGAACATCTGCCAGCAAAATATTATACAGCAGCAAAGGATGTGGATGATAAAGGAGTTGTATAAAAGTGTTTAGTGCTGTATCATGATTTTTAAAAAAATCTGAAAGGGAGAGGGTAGAAAACAGAGACTAGGAGAGGATTAGTGCATGGCACTGTGTGTAGCATATTCTTGGATCTTTTGGAGACTACGGAAAGAATAAGCAGAGGTGATGAAGTGTAAGGAATTCATGCATAAACCAGAACTAAGTGGTTCAGGGAGCAATACCTGAGAGAAGGTGTGCTAGGGCTCCATGTACTTAACAATGGCCCGGTCAAAGGGAATAAGAGCTAAGTGTTGATGACCTTTTCCACTGTGCAACAGCTGAAACCAGCAGAATGCAGGTGCAAAGCAAAGGGAGTGATGCTGAGAGTCACTTTCCTTGGTTGTACAGATCAAAATCTTGCACAGATTTAAAATATTGAGCCAATACAGCCATTCATATGTTCCCAAGGTCAGGTACTTCTGGTTCTTGTCATTTAAAAGTCCCTTCTCCATGCATGATTGAGCCCCATTATTGTGTTCCACCCCATCTACTTGCATTTAATTTAGGTCTGTTGCCATTCTTCACTTACCTTTGGAAATTTGATGTACTATTGTAATGTAAATTAACCCTGTGCCCAAAAAAAACCCAGCTGAAGGAATTTAGTGATAGAAACCCCAAGATCCTTTGCAGTAAAGTTTTCCATGGAGTTCCAGTTTCCCTGCCTCATTAATATGCATTGACATGCCAAATGTAATTGCATTCAGGTTAGGCTTTGCTATGAAAAAAGTACATTTTTTTTCAAAAATGGTGCTTTAAGTCAAGGACATCACCAGTGAAGTTACATAACTTTATTCAAGGTATTTCAGAACATTAGTAAGTCTTACAAAATCTTGCTTGAGGGTTAATCAACAGCATGGTGTAAGATCTTGATGAAAAATTATTCTTCAATTCACTGTTCTTGTCTTAGGATCCATCACATTGACTCTCCATATACATATATATATATATACACACACATATATATATATATATATATATACACACATATATGATGTTTTGTAGTATTCAAGAGTTTTGATAATTCCCTCGAATTCAGGTTTTTCTTTTTCACATTTTAATAAACACAAATTGGGTGTCTTCCCTTTGCAGACTGCAAGAATTACTTGTAAACTGTTTCAAGGGAGTGTATCTCCTTAGGGTCTCCATGCTATTTCCACTGCTTTTCATACGTAGCATCCTGCTAATACCTGAAGTGGTTTAAAACCTGTATTTTTTGCTAGTTGATACCAAGAGCTAAATACAGTTTCCAGGTGAAATTTCCATAGTGCATAAATTGTGTTTTCAAGTGAGTAAAGTATTGCTATTTCTTGAAATAAAATGCTAACTCAGTTTGGATTTAAATGGAACAGATTTTGTGAAACACCAGTGTAGAAAAGTGTTAGGAATGTGTGAATTTGTCATGTGTCAGCCAATATTCAAAACACCACTCTGAAGTGACTTGTGCAATTCTATTAATGGACAAAATTTTGGTGAGGGAGTACTTCAGTTTGGGTATGAATCAACAGTGTTTGCTAGCAGTCCAATCATGCTGAATTATAGTTAAAGTGCTACTTTAAATAATAAGTACTTTCTGGATATAATTTTAATTTTATGACTACTGTTCCTCTCTCTTGAGAATAAACAGCATTGTTATAAAAATATTCTAATCTGATAAACATAAATTTTCCATTTCAAAGTCCCCAAAATATATTGGAAGTATATGAGTCGTCAGCTGTGGAAACTGCAACCAAATACAGTCTTTTTCCCGAAATAACTCAGTTTTGGATGTTCTGATTACAATATTATAAGCAAGATATTACAATATCTACCTGAACCAAAGAATTCACAGTGAAGACACTCTGAGAAACAAATCCAAGGGGGTTATTCTGTTAAACAGTATTTGACACGTTTGGTATTTTGGCCTGAGATTCCATCCCAGACAGACTTGTCATAAGCAGGAGCCATGGCACTGAGGTTATACATGCTCAGTGTTCAGCTGGTATTACACTAATCTGACATGACAGACCATTTCCATGCTCTTTCTCAACAGGCCCCCATTACCACCAATGCATTTAGGGAATTAAAAAGCCTTGTATGCAATTTTATCATAAATGATAAGCAAATTTGTATGTGGTGCCTTGGCTGATGTGTGGCAAACAGAGATGTGTGTGTGTGTGTGTCCTGACATGGGATGGCAAACACAAAGGGGTGAATATATTAATTACATCTCAGCTGTGAAAGTGTTCCTCATGTTTCATATGTACAGGAATTCAAGAAGGACCTAGTAATTTCTTGAATTTTGTTGGGTTTCTTTTACTATTTTTGTTTAAAAGCCTTATAACTAAATTATTGCCATTTGTATCTTCATGCTTACTGTGCTTGGGTATATTACTGAGGAGCGAGGCTTGGATCAAAATGAACTTGAAAACAGCCTTCAGCATGATAAATATTTGTATTTAAATAGAGCCCAGGGAAATCCTTCAGGCCTCTGACAGAGCCCTGAAGGGGAGCTGGCAACTCTATAGCAAACTGAAGTGTGCAAATGTTCATCCTCACAGCAGATCCAGTAAATATATGCAGTGTAACACAGCAAATATGGGAAGGCTTTTAGTTACAGAGGTGTGCAAATGTTTACAAATATGATTAACTGCAGAGCACAAAATCCATTGGCAGCATCAAAGGCAAAACTAAAATTACTTTTTCCTGCCCCCCTCCAGGATTATGCTGAAAAGAAAAACACGATAGCAAAAGCTCTGGAAGATCTGAAAGCCAACTTCTACTGTGAACTCTGTGACAAGCAGTACTATAAACACCAGGAGTTTGACAATCACATCAACTCTTATGATCATGCTCACAAACAGGTAAGGGAAATCTGTTCACTGCTACTTCAGCTAAGCTTCAGATGGAACACTGAAATAAGATGTCCTTCATACAATCTGCAATTGTCCTCAATTGCAGATTCTGGCAAGCAAAATTCACTGTTTTCTTGGAAACAAATCTTACCGTGGATATTTACAGTAAAAAAATTCTGAGGCGGGAAGAAAGAGAAATTTGAACAGTTTAATATTGAAGAGGAGCAGGGAATGGTGAATAATACGATTAAAATTGTGAATGTACTATTTCCTTCTTACAAGTTTAATTTTTTCCTATAAATGCTGTGGTATACTTCAGATGTGACTTATTGGGAAACATTTGTTGCACCAGATGTGCCTAAGAAACTTGACATACTCTTTGGTAAACTTTTTTTTTAGTGCAGATACAGTTCTGAAATGGGCTATGACTACTTAAATTAGTGCAGGTACAGTTCAGAAATGAGCAATGATTTTATTTCAATGCACCGTATTAAAACCAAGTGTGTCAATGAAAGGTTTCTGTGTGTTAGCTTTGAAGGATCAGTATTTATGTTCCTATCACCACATTGTATCACTTTACCTCCAAGCTGTGTGTCTCTCTTTGGTGAGATAAAAGCAGTGCTTTCACAGAATGAGACAGGCAATGCATCCCAGGGCAACATTCTGATGTGCAGAGGGGTTAAATCTATTTAATTCGAAAGGAAAGACAAGGCAGCTTGACTCCCCTGAAGTGATGTGTAATGATAGTGTAAAGATATGTAATAACTGTACAGAAAATTCCTACATAGGCCACTCAGCTGGTAATTATTCTGTACCTTTTCTGGTTTTTTTTGGTTTTTTTTTTTTTAATCAGGTGAAATCCTATGGCTGTGTATCTGGATTGATTGCTTTTATTCTAATTGAATCTCCCTTTTTCCTGTTATTCTGCTCAGTGTGAGCATAGATAAGCCACTACATGTTTTATATCTGTACTATATAGAATAATGATTTGATTTTCTTTAGCACCAGTCCTTGAAACTTTTTTCTCTCTCTCTCACTGTTGTTTTTATTTAGCCCATAATTTACACTGTCAATGTGAGTGTTAGATTTAGTTTGGAGAGCTGTGAAGATGTGGACCTCAGCAGCAACAGCAATCTGTGAGAAGCTGGAGGGAAAGATACATATATTAGATAAGAAATTAGCAGGTGGCTTCATTGCATCCTGTAGCTGTTTATTGTGAGTTTTAGTTAAAGTACAGCTGGAACTGATGCTTCAGGTGTTATATTCACACAGCAGCAGGTTATTGATGGATGGCAGGAAAAGAGAAGTTATGGGCAGAGTTTTCCCCTCTTGACCTCACTTAGGATTTATATTTATTAATTTTTTAGTGCTGTGAAGCACTTTGAAATAATGAGAACCTGCAGGCTGCAGTCCTTGTCCCTCTAGTCAGTATTGATGAAAAATTGATTTTGAAGCTGAGGTCAGGTGTGAGATTGAACAGTGTTTTGAACAGAGATTGAACAGTTTTATTTTTTCCAGTGTTTCACATTGAAATTCTTGTTTTCTCGTGCCTTTGGGCAGGAGAGGGTGGGCACTGCACCAGCCCCTGATGGAGCATGGCAGATCCTGCCTCTCCATCTTTCCTGCAGGGGGTCTGTGTGTCTGTGCTTTTATGTGGCTCTGTGGATGTGTTTGGTGAAACACAGAAAGCCATCCCCTTCCTCTGTTTATCATTCTCTAGTCTAATATCCCTGCTAGGAAATAAAACAAAAAAAAAAATGCAGTTTTCAAGTAGAAAAACTTGTATAGATGCTTGTTTGCCCAAAGTAAAAATTTTCACTAATGTTACTGGCAAATAAAACCGTTGATTCCTGAGATAAAATGTTGAGTTGAATTCTCCTGTAATATGGAATATGTCTTTTGTGGTGGCTTCTATTAGTGCTATGACGAAAAAACATTCCTCTTCCCATATTTTAGGTGTAAAAGCATATGCTGCAGCACAGGCTCACTCTGATTTGCTCTGTTTTCAAGAACTTCACACCAAATGCTTTTTTTTGGGCAGTTTTAATAAGCTTTAATAAGACATGTGCAGGTGTGACTGTTGAATGCTTTGATTTTGTCCTGAGACTGCCTACAATGGCAGAAGTTTTCCAGCAGTTCAGCAGAGGTGACAGGAACTAGAAATCTGCCTTTGGATTCTGCTTCCTATTTTTTCGTTTCTTTTTCTCTTCTATCACACCTTTCTGCAATAATGGACAGGTGAGGGAAGTACTTTAGTACAAAGAGTTTCCCACTACCCAAGGACAGTTGTGCAGCCACTTTGGTTTCAGTGATCCCAGCACCCAAGAGTGGTTTTTGTGTGATGAAATGGATGAAAGCTCTGCCTAAACCTGAGCTCACCCCAGCTTTTCTGAAAAGCCATATTTAATCCTAATTGTGCAGTCCGTTATCACACCATCTAAGCCATGGGAGGGTTTGGCAGAGAAAATGTTCCTAACAGCTCCTGTACCTCAGTTCTATTGTAGAAGATTTTCTTTCCATCCAGTCAGATGTTGTGTGCTAGCACACAAAATTTAGAGAATTTAAACCAGAAGATTTGTTATGTGGGTTTCCTCCATTGGCTGTGAGGCCTTGTGCTGTCAGTGTTGGTTGTATTTTAATTTGTTGTGTCTTAACAGCTTCTGAACACCCACTCTGAGATAGCATGAGCACCTTCTGAGCAGTCCAAGAAGAAAGAACAGAACTCAGGCAAAGGCAATTTTATTTCCTAGGACCTGAAGGGGTTTAGTGTCTCAAGAGCCCCACTGCCTCTGTTAGTGCTTTCCTGTCCTGAGCTTTTGCAGTATTGTTTGGAGAGCACATCTGCAGCCTTTATGAAACACTCCAGCAGCAGCAACTTGCAAGCAGTCAGTGGTAATAGAGAAAAATGAACTCTCTGCTTTGCTTTGAAGGCTTAGACAAAGAAAAAACACCCCTAGCAAAATAAAATGGTGGTGTCTATAAAAGCAGCAACGTTCTGAGCCCAGTACAGAGAGATGAGTAACTAAGGCAGAGCTGCTATTATTCACTATAGTAATGAGGGAATTGCTATTTGATGGTTCTACCCACAGAATGTGGGATTTGAGACCCATGCCAGGGCAGACATATGTATGACTCTGTTCAGCATCTCCTCCATCTCTGGAAGTGCTGAAAACCCCTGCATTGAGGCACTGAGGGTTTGATAAATGCAGCTGAGCATTAAACCCTGAGGCTCTGAGCGACCTCCCTGCCGCAGCTGCTTGGGCTTGGTGACCTGTGCTGTCCTGGGCAGGAAATCTGGGCCACACAGCTCAGTCCCCTGTGCCAGCCATTCCTCCAGAGGCCTTTGTCACTACAGGAACAAAGGGGGTTTCAAAGTCTCCGTCCCAGAACTTCTGATTAATCGCCCAACACCACGGCAGCACACTCCAGCTTGGTGTTCTCTGCCCTCCCAGGAGGACTCTTGCAAATACCAAACAACAACAATAACAGCAAAAGCTGTGATGGAAAATAAATAGCCCTAATGTATTTGCATCTACAGATGAAAATACAATCAATTAAGTAAATTAGAAGCAGGAATTTTTCCCCACAGGACCTTAGGTCATTTCTCAAACTGTTTCTCTCGGGGTGAAAATGATCACTGTGCTCTACAAATGTATTTAAAATTGTACACAGGGAATAATGCACAAATTATGCAGGAAGACTAAATTAGTACTTGTCCCCTTTCCCTATTCCAGACACAGATTTCTCCTGTCCACATTTTTCTCCTCTCTTTACATCTTTTTCTTTGCACATTTTTTGACATCAGTGCCAAATAAGCTGGAGATAATCTCTATTCACAATAGAGAATTTCAGTCTCTAGTCAGTCAAAAGTCCAAACTTGAATAATTTTCATGTGTTTGAATAAATATTTTGTGGAATATGGATGGAGAACAAGAAGTTTGGAAGTGGAAAGGTGTGATTAGAAGTAACAATAATGTAACCCCCATCCTTTTACTAGACCTGTACTTCCTATGAGTTACAAGGCATGCAAGGTATAAATTAAAAGCAATATAGCACATTTGGGATGCCCCTATTCCCAGCAAAGATAATTGGATGTTAGCAGTTGTTTGAGCCTGCAGTTTGGAAACAAAGCAAGGAATCCTTGTAGTCATCATTACAGCTCTTTTTAAAAGCTCTCAATGCAGAGTTACTCCCTCTGAAAGAGAAAATCCCCATCTCTTTTCCTTGGCTGGCACCTGCAGAGGGGGCACTGCAGTGATCTGCAGCTCCTGGCACAGCCCAGGAGTTTGTGTCTGTTTGCAGGGAATGGCCAAGCACTGAGAGTGATACAGGGATGGAGATGAACTCCTCACTGAGAGCCAGCAGTATTTGATGCTGTGTTTTCTCAGGCCTGCTTTGTGCAGGTTAGTTTCCCCTGGAGCTTTTGGAATCGGACTGAGCCAGAGGCAAGGTGTTGTATGCAATTTCTGAAATGTGGAAATAACAATTCTCAAAACACCCTGTTGTCTTCTGGAGCACTGTGCCCAGAGCTTTGGTGTAGTGCAGGATAAAAATTGAAGAGTTTCAAGAATTTCCTGTAGGTTTGTTTCATGAGCAAAAAGAAAAAGCGAGGTGTTGTGTGCCAGATTTCAGGCTAATGTTCACTAATAAGAGATTTCCTGAAATAACCGTGCTGCTCTTGGATCAGGGAAGTGCCTTGCATGACTGAGGGATGCTGCATTTCTGCAGGGACACTGAGGAAGGGCAGCAGGATGCAGGTGCAGTCCCAGAGAGCATGACCCTGGCAGGGAGGCACTTGCAGTGCCATTTATTTTCATTCCTTGCAAGGGAAAATAATTATTTGCAATGCATTTCGATATTTATCTTTCCATTTTTCTTTTCTTTGAGGCTAGGCGACATTATTTTTAATATAACAGAGTCGGGTTTTTGCAGCTGAATTTTCTGGAATGAAGAAATTTTGTATTCCTTCCCTTATTTTATCATGTTTCTCATGTTAGAGAGCTGCATCTTGGTGTGTCCTTGTGGGCAGGCAGTCATAACTACCCAAGCACAGAAGAAATTCAAACATTTTGTGTTTGAATGGATCCTGTGTACTCCTTCCTTACTGTTATTGCTTTCCCAGAATGTAACTTGGCATGTCTCCCTGTATTTCTTTATTTTCCCCCCCTCAGGAAAACATACTCATCTTTGTAGCCTTTTTAAATATTAAGGGACCGCAAACAAATGTTCAGCTGTGCGTTCATATACATAGATGTTTTTGTAATGCACGTGCAACCATGAAATGAGCACCCCTCATATACTCTGGTCTATCACTCTATTGGTTTGATTTTTTTTTTTTTTTTTTGTTCATTAAGATGGATCTTTAGTGGCTGGATTGGTGGTTCTTGGGAGTTTTTGAGTTTTTCTTTTTTAAGTGAAAAGCTTCCTTTCAAGTTTTAAGCACTTGTGCTGGCATTAATGCTAATAATGGTCACCACCAGGTCTATTAATTACAGCTCAGCACTGCTGGGAGCACTGGAGCTGAGCTTTGTGATAGACTTATGCTGCCTTTTCCAACTCCTTTAAATAATGAAAACAAACAAAAAGCCTTCTGCTGTTACTGTGAGGGGAAAGGCAGAAGTGCCAACATGACAGGAGCCCTCTGGGCCATGAGGAGATTGAGGATCCCACTCCTGTGGGATGTGTCCAGAGCACACAGTGGGACTCTTTATTCCACTTTAAAGAATGCATTTTGAAATTAAATAGTTCAGTTCTCTTCTTCATGAATATTTCAGTATATTAAGAGAGAAACTTCACACACTCTTTCCTGGATAAAAGAAAAAAAAATATTTTTTTTATTTTACCTATAAAATGTAATCCCAGCACTTGGCTTCTTGGTGGGTATCAGGGAAACAGAGTACTTAGGCATTCTTTACCTCCATACTTGTACTGATGGGTTAAATGAGGATATTTTTGAGTAAAGTATTAATCCAGCAAAATGCAATTTTGTTGCCAATGAGTGTTCTGTTTTCTCATTACCAAAAAAAAAAAAAAAAGACATATCACCATGTCCCTGCCACAGTAATTACAACAGAAAAGAATACTGTGTAACTTTTTCTGTTTTCATGTTTGGGAAATTTGATTCTATAATAATGTTTGATTAACTAATTGGCTTATTTTTTTTTTCTTCTGAAGAAGTGTTTTTAGAGCAAACACAATTACAGCAAAGGAGTAGATACCCCATCTGTCCCACTAATAGCCTGCAAACAGAATATTAACCCCATGCGCTGACACTACTGATTCCATCAGGAGCCTGTTTTTTACTCCAGGAGGAGCCTTAGTCAGTGGCAAAATAAGAAACTTAGTATTTATCCTCAGTTCTTTTTTTTTTTTTTCTGGTTTTGAATTATTGCAGACTTCTCATTTCTGTCCTTTTCAATATTCAGATCAGCCTGATAACCCAATAAATCACTAACATTAAATTCCCATGCAAAAAATTTACAGGTTTTTCTTTTATTTTTTATCTGCACATTGCTCATTTATTTTCCAAATTCAGATTGTTACTTCAGTGAGGGGAAAAAACTTACAGCACAAATGCAAAGCAGGAGGGAGGGACGGGAAGTAACGTTGTTTGCTCCATACATCCTGAATGTTCCTTTCCCTGGCACGTGTTTGTACTGCTGTGGGGTTCATCCTTTTATTTAAAACTCTATTAATATATTTCAGTCCAACTTGGTCTTTTTAAATCAGTTAATGAAAATTTCTTCATAAAAGTGAGCAAAACTTGGGTTTAATTTTTAAACTTTGCTTTACCATATCAGAATCTATCAGTTTTCTTCTCTTTGGCCAGCACTATTGCAAAAGTACTGGGGTTTTGTTCATCATATAAGATAAGAATGGACACAATAATTAGGACTTGAAGATAGGAAAAAATACAGTTTTTTTGTTCATGATTCTGATTGTAATGCATCTTTTGACATACAGTGTTTTGATGGGGAGAAATGATTAAAAACTTGTACAATCATGGAAATCAGATGATGGTTTACCTATCACTCACTCAGTTGTATCAGGCAATAGATCTGCTAAGCAATTACCAACAAGAAAAATACTGCTTTTTTTTTCCCTTTATGCTTTAACAGAATCAGTCTTCCACAGTTAATTAAACTTCACTATGGCTGCAAAACTCAAACCAATCAGCAGAATAACTTTTCTGCAGTTTTCAGAAATTCTAGATGTGGTTCCACTGCTGTCCTGAAAGTAATCAAGCAGATTGTAGATTAACTGTAAGTAATGAATAATATGAAAAGCATTTTGTTACTCCATGGTTTTGAGCTGTTGAACGATCAAAAAGAAAGGGAAGGAAAAGCTCATACATTAAATTCTGTAGTAGTATATTAAATTTGGACCCCTCAAGGTGAACAATTTCTTACAAGATGATCTAATTTGCTAAAACAATTAAGTGGTGTATGTCAGTGGTTAATACTCTGTGCCTGATCCTGCAAAAGCCACCTCGTAAAGCCACCTTGTAGTTTCCTATTTAGGAGTTTCAGGTTATTTTTTTCCCCTCTGGGAGCTCTGCCAGTGTTCTACTTCATGCCCTGCAGTTTGTGCATGCTGGTTTCCATGTGAGAGCTCATTCTTCTCTGGGAAGAACTGAGCAACATTTTCAGCAAAGACCACAGTCATTCTTAGGGCAACTACTGCAGTCTTTGCTGATCCTTGCAAAATCAACCCTCCATTCAGCTCAAAAAAAGCCTGTTCTTTTTTTAGTGGTAGCTCTGACCTGTTGATGAAACTGAGCATTGCAATCAGAGCTGCCTTTTGTGAGGGGATGTGACAAGGCAAACAAAGTGCATGGGAGTGGGAGAGCTCTGCCCACCAGCCATGGTCCTGCTGCTGCAGCTCCAGGGTGAGCTCCTCGTGGTCATCTGCTGGTCAGGATAAGGCTCTGAGCCTTGGGCAGGCAGGAGCCTAATTGCTAATGAATGCCTAATTACTAGAAACAGTCATGTCTTCAAGCTCCTAAGTGTGACCGTGTTCACAGGGATCTGAGGATGAGGGAAGAGACGAGGATCTCACTCCATGTTTCAGAAGGCTTGATTTATTATTTTATGGTATATATTATATTAAAACTATACTAAAAGAATAGAACAAAAGATTTCATCAGAAAGCTGGCTAAGAATAGAAAAAGAATGATAAAGGCTTTTGGCTCAGACAGAGAGTCTGAGCCAGCTGTAATTGGCCATTAATTAGAAACAACCACATGAGACCAATCACAGATCCACCTGTTGCATTCCACAGCAGCAGAT
>JAWWMS010000002.1:468930-515075 GCA_035048045.1 Chlorospingus semifuscus | reverse complement strand
CTGTTGCATTCCACAGCAGCAGATAATCAATGTTTACATTTTGTTCCTGAGGCCTCACAGCTTCTCAGGAGAAAAAATCCTAAGGAAAGGATTTTTCATAAAAGATGTATGCGACACAAGAGGTACTTTAAATTATGCAAAAATTACTTGAGCAGCTCTTATATTTTGTGTGGGTATAAAAGATGTTTTTTCTTCACAAAGGAAATGTTACCCAATATCTGATGATCCTTAAATTTTAGAGGGGAAAAAAAGTGCTGAAACCTCAGTGGAAGGTGTAGGTTCAAGGTGTAACTCCATTCAATTTATGCAGCCAGGTGTTATACATTAATAAGACTTTGTGATAAAAGAAAACACTACAGAACTTTACCCAACCTATTAAAACTAAGTAGCTATTACTTTAGTTCCATCTGCAGTGACTTTCCTGCAAGTTTTTTCCTTTAATACAAATTTGGGCAGTGGCATCAAGAATTGAGCTTTAGGTGTCTGCCAGCAGCTCACCTGGGGACCTGCTTCCTCAAGATTTGGGAAGCTCCTACCAAGTCCAGGTGCAGGTTTTGCAGCACAAACCAGGCTCTGGTGCTGCTTTTGCAGACTGGTGAAATGGGAAATGACCCTGAAAGAAGAAATATTTGGAGTGATGAGACTGAACTGTTCTCCTGCCTTATTCTGGGAGTGATCTATGACTTTGCTGATCTCTGTGCCTGTGTTAAGGCAGGACAACGTGAAAGGGGCCAGGGGGGTTGCACCCCATCCTAAGAGGTCTCAAACCAGACTTAAATTCTGCTGAATTGTGCTTTTTGCTGTAACTGGAGGGCATTTTAATGTGTGTATATTTGTGTTAGAGGTAGTCTATAGCTTCTGATCAGGGAGCTGTCTAAGCTTTGTAACTTGATGAATTCCCTGAGCCTTTTTTGAGTCTCTCTGTGACTGTGTAGTGGCATCCTGAACAAGCAGGCAAGAAACAGTTTTGGGGGATGACATTTTGATGAATGGATTCAAGACTTTCATGAAGGATGTGTCACTTTGGTGGCATTGAGAGAGAGAGAATTCCAACAATAAATCCAAAATGTGTGGAGAGAAAAAAGTGCTGCCTTTGTAAAGCTTTCCTAAGCATCATCTGTGGCAATTTTTGCAAAAAAAAAAAAAGGGAGAGTATGTGGAAGAAAAAAACCAAGAAAAAACAAGTGTCTTTCTGGTTTTTTGTTGTTTTTTTTTTCCTATCCCAGCCCAGAGGCACTGCAGCATTTTGATAAAAAAATCTTGAAGCAGGAATGTGGGAATGTTAAGGCAAAAGTAAAAATTTGAGCCCAGCCGGCTTTAAGGGATGTTGTGAAGACTGGGAACAGGTATCTAAAACATCTGCATTTCCATGGGAGATAACTAACCTGTGGAGAAAACAGCCAAAGTTTTGGTAGGACGGAAGGGAATGTCGTGATTTGCCTCTGTATTTCTATAGCTATTTGTAGGAAAAGAAGTACCTAAAGAGATTTTAACCCAAAATTGTAAAAAGGTTTTCCGCTGTTCTTCACTAAAAATGCCCATAAGAATTTCAAGAAAGAAGAAGATTGTGCAGATGACAAAAATAAAAATACGACTACTTTGGTGAATCAGCCAGGAAAATAGGGAGGTCACTCCCAGGGTGCTCCTGCTAAATTAAAGACCAGCAAAGACACCTGTTTCAATTCAATAGTGTAAAATCTTGTGCAAAAACAGAGAATCTGGGTCTGTAAATACTTATTAACTGTCGAGTGCTGTAGCAGTGGTGCTTGAGGATGGTGAGAGGTTTGTTTGCAGGGCTGGCAGTTCTTACAATAAGATTCTTTCTTTTTCTTTCTTTGTCTTTGCAGGAAGAGAGGGCAAGGGTTTCACAGCTCTCATCGATGGCTCTTACTTGCTGAGTACTTTGTTTCTTTGAGTTTGCTGGAGGGAAAGAGAGGGAGGCACTTTTAAAACTTTTGTGAACATACAGTTACGTTGACCTTGAGATGATAAAGCTTCTGCTCTTATTTTCCGTTTTCTGTGGCAATGCTTTATCCAGAAATACCTTCGCATGGAGTATAGACATTTTAAATCTGTCTTCTGCTGAGATGTACAGAAGGTCCACCTAGTTAATTGCCCCTGTTATTTATGTGTGCCAGATAGATGGCTTTTTATGGGCTATTTTTTCTTCTTTTCATCAAACCTTGAGCTTGTGGCAGTTCAGAGTTCAGTGCTGTAGGTAGTGCCCTGTGCTGTCTTCCTTGCGAATTGGAACCTGTATCATGAAAGTGAATGGATTTCTATCCTTGCTGTCATTGTTGCAAAGAGAAGGAACAACAGGTTAATGTCAGTTTTCCTTAGGAATTGCTTTCTGCCTTTAGGACTGAGATTTGGGCACGTTTTCGTTCGGTAATGAGCTTTACGTTATTAGTTAATTATTGTTTTTCTTAATTTCCTGGTGATTCTTAATCAAGGGCAAATTATCTCCTGGTAGGTTCATATCTGACTGAGGTAGAGAAATATTGCAATGAATTCCTTCTGGGTTTTGTTGAAACAGAAAGCTGGACCTGCTGTAGCCATCATCAGCTCTGCCCTGTGTCCCTCAAGGTTGGGGTACCCAGCCAAAAACCTTCTGCACTTATGGGGGTGAAGGAAACAGCCCCAGCATGCAGAGCCAGGAATCTGTTAGTTTAGCTTCAACAAAAGTCCTAACAGCCTCACAGAAAGAATTATTATTAGGCCAATTATGATCATACAGGCACTTACAGTCCAGATCATCTAATTATAAGGGCTCATTGCTGATAATGATACAGATATAATAAGCTCTCTAGTGCCTGATTGTTTTCTGGTGTTAATGGTCCTCCTGAAGAAGAAAAGGGAGGTGTCATTACAAGTTGTCAGCAATGTGAGTTCTTCATGTGGGGGAGTGTGATGTTGGTCCCCTCTGTGCCAGGAAGAAGGTGAAGTTAATGTTGATGGTTTCTTTCTCCTCGCTCAGGTCTATTTGGGGACATTTTAATGTGTTTACTTGCACAAATACCTGCTCCACTTTGTTGCTGTTTATCCAGTGCTTCATGATAATGCAATCAGAAAGTCAGATTTGCTATACATAATAATTTTTACTTATGCTGGAGGCTTTTTCACAGAATCCCAGACTGGGTCAGGTTGGAAAGGAGCACAGTGGGTCCCTCTGGTCCAACCTCCTTGCCCAAACAGGGTCATCCCAAACCACGTGGCACAGGTCTGGTTGAGCAGCCTCAGGTCCCTCAGCCTCACCTCAGGAGAGATGCTCCAGTCCCTCCATCATCTCTGTCACCCTCCAGTGGACCTGCTCCAGGAGCTCCATGTCTGACTCGTCTGAGGAGCCCAGAAATGGACAGAGCACTCTGCATGTGGCCTCACCATGGCTTCATTTCCTTTTTATCCCTGAAATCACTTTTATCCATATTTTAAAGTTGCATTCCTGTAGCAAGCAGCAGTGTAGCATTAGTGAGTTGTTTATAGCTCTGGGACCTTGCTGCCATCCCATTCCTTGCACACACTCAAGGCCCCTGCTGTGAACTTGTGCTGGTCCTTTTGGGAGTCTCTGTCACAGTCTGTTACAGCCCTGCTTTCCCTCAGCAGCCTCCAAGCTGTGCTTTACTGATAATTAAAGGAGCACTTTATTAACATAGCGTGGTGGTGCACGCATCCCTGCTCTGCAGTTGCTAACATTTCACTCTGCAGAAGCACTGGGGCAGTAAAAGACACACATAAATACAGACTTGCTGGCCCAACATGTTTTTTTTAATATTTTTTTTTTCATCGTAATGTCAGTGGTGTTTTTACAGAGTTGCTTTCCAACATACTTCATCTGCATCACTGACACTGAAAACATGTATCAAATCCTGACATCAATTGATGTTGCCTTGCAAGATGCAGCCTTTATTTTTAAGATTTTTTTCTGTAATCTGTAATCTTTTTTTCTGTAATTGTTTCCCTCCAAGGGCTCTGTGTGTATGGTATTACAGGTTGGCTTAAGGATAACTAAGGTTTTCTCTGTGCCACTTTGCTATGGCTGAGATGTGTCAAAATTTGCAAAGGCTCATTCTTGTCTCAGTTTCCATTGGTCAGATTTATGTTCTTTGAGGAAGCTTGTCATGGTCCTGGGATAATGGTGGCAAGGACCAGATCCTGGTGCTGCTGAGGAGCAATTTGTGAGCAGAGGCTTCGAACGGCTCAGTGATCCAACATAAAATTGGTCTGATAAAGGGATTGTGATTTAGCTCTGACATAAAGAACTAAAATAAAGAGCTCACTTTGGGGAAATTCATGTGTCTCTTTCAACCCATCAGTTATTAGTGTATCCTTCAAGGGTTGTGGGAAATAACCTTTAGAAGACCTAACTGTAAATATTAATTCCTCATTTTTTGGTCACTGTGCACATTGTGGAGATTAGAAAGATTTAAGGTTTGGTAGGTTCATTTCAGTCTCTGTGGCAGACTTTCCTAAAATGTCAGTGACCAAAGGGGCTGAAACTAGAAAACACAGACTCAAAACGTCTGCTATCAATTTTTAATTTGCTTGTGGAAAGGGTATTGTGTCCTCCTGCAGCCAGGAATGGAGTAAGAGTCAGGATGGCAGCAGGATCCTGCAGAGAATTTCGGTGCTGCAGACACAGTGACCACTCTGGAAAGCTGATAAATGCCAGTGGACACTGGTAGGTGCTGGAGGGCTCTGCAGTGAAGAGCTGTTGGATGGAGTCTCAAAGAACTCAGAGGTGCCAAGTGCATTATTCATGCAGAAAACAGCAGAGTGGCTGCTCCAAAATGAGCAAAAAGCAGCTTTAGCAGCTGAGCCATCCAATCTTGTGTGCTGATGGGAGTATCCATTTTGCAACCTAATCCCACTGCAGAGCCATTCTAAAGGGAAATCCAGTTTTCCCTCTCCAAAGAGGTGTAGAGGTGACCTTCCTCTGAGAGGACTTCTTGGTGAAGAAGTGGCTGCTCCTGTGAAATGGTTTGTGGAATATGAATGCTGATCAGACAGGGATTTTTTTGCGTTAGCTCAGAGCTCCCTGGATAGACTTGAGAAGAAATGTTGTGGAGCTGTCAGTATTTATGCATATTTCTATGTAACTGGCCAGAAAAAAAAAGAACAAATCATTATTTCTCATTCAGTGACTGATAAATGAGATATCAGGAAGATATCTTGAAGCAGTGACTCCTTGAGTCAATATTTTGGTTGCAGTAAAGTCAAATTAGAAAAGACTGGATATGCAATGCTCAGAAAAGTTATTCTGGATGCATAAACTTTACTGCTGGAGTGAAAGGAATAGTGGTGGATCATTTTACCAGATCATTGGGATGGTGGGACATGGGAATGGCACCTGATGTCTGAAATGGTCCACGCTGGTTTGTCCCTCCACAGCTGAAGAGGAAGAGGAGCTGTGGCTGCTCAGGGCACCCCACACTTGCAGCCACCTGGGGAGAGGTGGAGTGAAGCCATTTTCTCCAACAGTGCTAGGAATAAACATTTCTTGTCAGGATTTACAACATTGCATGTGGTTTTGGTTTGTTTTTGGCAATTTTTTTATTAGAATCCTAAATGGCAGAAGAAGGAGAGGTAACTGGGGAAGTGACCCTTAAAGAAATGGTGTGTACCAATCTTGTATTTAATCTTTGTGACTGATCTTAAGTGTTGCTGGAAACTTTCATGGTGAATTTGAAACCTCTTCTCCCCATGAGCTCAGCAGGAGTTTCCCCGCTGACTTTAAGGGAAGTATAATAAGGCCTAAAATTATTAAAATAAATACTTTTAAGCTACAGACTCTGTAACCACTTTCCAGATGTAGAAAGCCTGTGTCAGCTTCATGCTCTTTTCATTATCTGGTAAAATTATTTTGATAGGTGAGATGCTAATTCTGTACTTCTGTGTTGTTTCCTTTGTGTGTCCTTAATATTTATGGAATATTCAGCTGATTTCTGCTGAAGCTAACAAAAAAATACCCTGCAGCTTGCAGTGAGCCCAGGCTGCTGTTACACACGTGGTCAGGAGCTATCACAGTGAAATATTCAGTGTGCAAGGCTCAGCAGTTCTGCAGGCTTAAAACAATGTTTTTGCACAATGGCAACACTGCAGCCATTAAGTCAACTTCAGAGAAGCACAGTTATGTTAAAACAAAAGCCACAGAGGTGTTAATTTATGCTTCATAACCTGTTATTTGTCACAGTGCTATCTGCACCCTGCAGCAGGGGATGCTGGAGAGGAGCAGAAAGGCACAGGCACCAGAAGGGTGTCAAACCAAGGGAGGCTCCTTGTGCTGGGAAGAGCATTAATCATCCCATAATGAAGTATGTGTTTGTTTCTGGCAGATAATTTGAGAGAGAAAAGAAAAAGAGCTAAGAAATTTCTTTTCCCTTCTATTGCTCCCTTGTACATCTTTTGCAGTTACATAATCAGGAGTAATTAGTGAGATATTCATCAAGGATAACTAGCTCTCATGTATCTTACAGGTGCAACTGTGAAAAATATTTAATGTTCTGATTTTCCTCATGATTCTGAAGCAGTAATGTTTTCATTAGGTTTTGCTTTTCATTTTAAGCTCAAGAGTAATTTATTTTTTCCCCCATAAAGTTAGGTAGGAAAATCTAACTTGAGACACTCTGCAAGATGCTTCAACACAAGTGTGTAGTCTCAAAAACTAATTGTTTCATGAAAAATTAATTTCAGTCTTTATATTAGAAAATTAGCAAGGATCAGTATGCATTTTCAGTTGTAGAACATAATGCATGTATTTTATATGTATTGGTAGGTTTTAAATGGAAGAGCTGTCTCAACAGTTCTTTTTTGACTACACAACAAAGTGTACTACTGTGTATCCTACAAGTGTGCTCATGAGCAGCTTAGAGTAGTTTGAGAAAATCTGCATCACATCAATTCATTTGAAGTCAGCGAAAAATCTTGTGAGTCATGAAGAATCTCATTTTCTCATCAGGCCCATGATGGATGAGTAAAGCAAGACCACCCTTCCTTCCCTCTCAATTCATCCCCACTTCCTTCTCAGTCTGGGGTGATGCTCATGACATCTTTTTGCTAGAAAAAGAGCAGTTTCAATCTACTGAATCAACCTTTTGGGCTCCAAGGACTTGCTGTTTTTAAATCCTGCATATAACCATGTGTGTGTTAGATGCCTTCTAATATTAAAAGACCATCAGCGGGGAATGGCTGCAATCTGTGGTAGAAATATGAGGGGAAAAGGTTTATTCACAGCCTGCATGTTATTTGTTGTCATCTGGAGGGCTTATCTCATAATTTACAATGTGGTTCTGTTGCAAAGTTGTGGGGTTCTTGGTATTTAGGAAAAGTTTTAAATTTTGCAGCTCAACATGAGATGCAAACAGGCAGAGGCAGGCTGAATCAGCTGCTAACTTGGGACAAACTGAAAGTTTGCTAAGTCAGCAATAGATTAATTTTACTTTTTAAAGACCTCTTAGACACAAAGTGAGTGGCCAGTGTGGTCCTTACACTGATAGTGTGAGGAGGTGGCTCCTGCACAGAAATCCTAGAAATGGTGTTTGGGAAGGAGTTGAGACAAGATCAGGTAAATGGGGCTTTCCACGTTTATTTCTGGAATTTCTGCAGGGCTGGAGATGCCCCAGCCCCTCGTGGTGACATCTCCTGGTGCCACCCCCTGGCAGAAACTTTCCCTAACTCTTGTCAGCAGCTCCCCATGGAGAACTGTTAAAAACACCCCCTTGTCTCTTTCAGGAACCCATCACAGCAATTAATTCCATGGTGGCAGCATGAAAAAGAAGGAAAAAAGCCTATTAATTTCTTCCTTAGATTACTACTTCTTTTTCGTTACTTATTTCTGTGGAAATAACGTGCCTTGTGTAGGGAAGGCCTGCAGCACTAACAGGGCAAATTCTTTGGGTATTATAGTATTGTTTTCTTGGAGCTTGAATTTTTTCCTCTAATCTTTACAACAGGAGAATATAATAATAATAAAAATAGTAATAGTAATAATGATGATAATGATGATGATAATAAGAATAATAACAAATATATTGCTATGAAAAGTATGTAGAATTGAAGACCAGAACACAAGGGAGATGCTGCCCTGTTGTGCTGTGTGAAGGGGTCTCCAGCTGCAGAACAGTAAAATATTTATATTTATATTTATATTTATATTTATATTTATATTTATATATATTTATATTTATATTTATATTTATATTTTCTATATTATCTATATCTGTATTTATATTCTCTCACATATGCTCTCATATATGTGTCTATATATATGCTCTCACAAAGCACTGAAGACAGAAGGAAAATATGTGCATTTTGCATCTTAGCAAGCAATGTTTTCTGCTTTAAATGGCATATTTCATTCCCCATTTGAGCGTTTACAGGTGTTACATGAGCTGTGTTCTAGTCAGTTATTATTTATAATTGATTAAGCTCGATCCTCTTTGTGAGAGGCGCTAATCTGGTTTGGTGTGGCAAGTGTTTGTCTGATGAGTTCTTGTCACACTGTTTGCCACACCACAATTCACACGAAGCAGCAGCATCCCATCTCAGCTAGCAGGGCGTTCCTGCAGCACTCAGAGACAGGGGAGCATGCACAGCTTCTAGAATCATCGTTGGAAGCTAAGCAACACTTATATTAATACTCATTGCATATCATAGAGTTTTTTTTAAAAAACACAAATTGAACACAAGCAAAAAAAAATTTTATTAAATATATGTTTTGTGTCATGTACAGATTGAGAGGGAAGAGATTTTTTTCTTTTAATAAATCCAAATGCCAATTTTGTCTCACTTCCACCACGCTGCTGAATTCCCAACCCTGTGTTTAGGTAATTAGTAAATTTTTAAGGGCAGGAAGGATCTGCAGTGGAGTTCCAGCTCCTTTTAGGGTGCAAATGGAGCTATAGAAAGGACAGGGCCTGGGGAAGCTCCTGCTGGACTTGGGATGCACATGCTGCACTGAACATCCCATGTCTTTGTGATCCCAGCCTGTCGCTGGCTGGGCAGGTGGAGAAGGAGGGGGCTTGGCCTTTTAGTTTGATGAGTTATTTTTAAAAGCTAAAACCACATAAATTAATGATTTAGTGGCTGCTGAGGATACAGTCATTTTTCCTGATAAAGTGAGAAGGCAGTAAAGCATCAAAATTTGATGTCATGGCTGTTAAATTCTGTAATTTTATACTTCCATTGATCAGAAAATGAATTTATGGCTATGTATTTTCAGCATTGTAAAAATCCACATAATTTAATTGTTAATCTAAGGTCAAAAGTGAATTAGCATAATAATATCTGAACTGCACTGCCCTAAAATCCCCTGACAGACATCTTTCTGACTCCTGCTATTATAAAAACTGTTCCCATTGGTTCTTAACCCTGTTAAAGTTGTTCCTGGATAAGCTTTGCAAGGGTGGTTTATGAGAGCCTGTTTGAATAAGCAGTCCTTAGATGGTGCCTCTGTGCTGGTGGGATGGCTGTTTTTTCTGTGAGATATTAGCACCACAGAGAGAGCCTGCATCAATCCTGATGCTTGCTATGACTTCCCCTTCAGTCTCATAAACTTTTTTTGGTTAAAAAATCTCACTGCTTTTCTTCAGAGTCAGTTCCAACAATGTTAAGTTATATATTCAAAGTTATAAAATTATTATATATATATTTCTTATTTATATAAAAGTCTGGGTTTTTTTCCTCCCCTTCATTTTATCACCTTAATGACCTAATATTCATATGCATTGGGTTTCACTATTCAGCCTTTATGTGCTGCTTTTGTTGTCCTGGGTCTATTTATTAATTAATGCCTTTCTCTGTGTTTTGTAGGTCCATTAGTTTAAAGGGCTATTGCTACAATGTTTAAATCTTGAGTTTAAATTTAAAAAAAAAAAGCCAATAGCCAGTTTTCAGGGTGGCAAAGGCTTGTAATAACGATGTAAGAAGAGCATTTAATGCCATAATGTGTCTTTGGTTTTGAGAGGATTTGATCTAGAGGGTGATTTCAGGCGCCTGGCTTTGGCAGCAGAATGTGGGCTTGTGGCTTCTCTAATAAAATGCAGGGGAGAATTAGAAAACTCATAATTAGGAAATCCAGAATTAGGAAACTTTTTTGAAAAGCAGTGTGCTGAAATTAATTATTAATGTGGTAAATGGGGAAGACAAGGGTGAAGGGACCAGGAGTGGGGTCCAGTTGGAAATCCTCTTAGGAGTCCCTTGATTTTTCTGACACGTGTCCTCCTTGAGAAGTGAAGCCACACCTGCATTTGGAGCTCCTGTGGCCACCTCATGGATAGTTTGATCCATGCACAGCTACACAGGATTCTGTAAAATTCTTGCTTTCCATCTGGACTGAGGAGCCTCAGCCCAGCGCGACATACCGGGTGTGCACTAAGATAGCTGGCTGAGCCTTTTAGAAATAGCTGGAATATTTCTGCTTCAGGCCCTGTGTTACAGTTAGATTTGCTAAAATAATCCAGCTGCTGCCCCAGGGAAAGCAGCACAGCTGCAGGAGCACATTACAAGGCTGGAGAATCAGGGTCAGGCTTCCCATCCCTTCAGGCTGGGCAAAGTCATTTGCAAACCGAGGGCTCCGTGCTCTGCACCTCCAACGTGGCAATGCACAGTATCAGGATAATGATGAAGGCATTTAGGTCTCCTGGAGAAATGTCATTTAATTATTCATTGTGCACTGCTGGTTGAACTCTGCTGGCTGGGTCACACACGTTTTTGAGCTGCTTTGTAAGCAGGGGAAAAGGCAGGAGGGAATTCAATGCAGTATCCCTGGCTGTTAATTATTGGCCTACTGATCCATGGAAAAATCCAAGCATAACAGGCATTAAACTGCTATTGAAGTTAGCATTAGTGAACTGCTCTGCCACATGCAAAGGCAGAAAAATGATAAGGAAAAGATGGTTTATAGGAACAAGTCACACTTGTTTTTCTATTGCTGCTATTTACTTTGAACAACTTTAGGGAGGTCCCTCTGATGGTAAGAATGCATAGACTAATGGTATGCTTGGGTAATATCTCATTTTCATTTGCATAATTCAAGTGAAACCAACGATTTTGCCCAACTGAGGGCAGTATAAATGCAGTGCCAGCAATCCTGAGCATGTCTGAGTGCGGTAAGGGAATGCAGGTGATGATAGTTGATCACATGGCTAAAAGAACAAAATAGCTACAGTATCAAAAAAAGAAAAAATGGAGGGGATGCAGTTACTAATTTAGGTGATCTTTTATTTAAAGGAAATAGCATTTTTTTTTTTGAAACACCAGGTGCATGTCTTGTGGTTTAGAACTAGGAGGAATTCCACTTAGACATGAATAAAGACCTCAGGAGTTGCCAATGTATAATCTTTGCAGATTGTTAAAGCACTCCATGAAGGACTGAGATACCAGTTGTGAGAAGAAAAGAAACAAAGCCCAAAGAGCAGTTTTGTGTGCAGGAAAGGGAGGGTGTAGCTGCCAGGACATCTGGCAGAAGGGAAGCTCTGGGTTCTCCATGTTATAAATAAGAAGCTTGACTAGGCCAATATTCAAGCAGCAATCAATTTATTAATTAATATGGTGAAGTATGAGCTTATCTCATCCAGAAGAGAAGAGCAGGCAGAGGCTGAGCACACAAAACGTGTGCCGCACCTGCTTGCAGCCATCCAAGGAGAACAATTAAATTTCTTTAAAACTGAGAGCAGGCATGGCGTGCTGCTAACTTAGCAGTGAGACTAAAGGGTTCAGAATCTGGTCAGACTCAAATCAGTAATTATAATCATCCCAGTAATTACAGAAAAGTACTGCAGCTGGGAGGTGATTATGGATTTGTATACACCTCGCCTTCTCCTTTTTAACTGTGTGAGACAGCACCCTATTGTCTTCCTTTTGTTCCCTTGCTTCTCACTTATTTCTTTCTTTAGCACTGGAGGGGAAAAAACCCCTGAAAAAATATTGAGCTCCACAAAATGCAATTAAATCCTCTCTTTAAGTGCCAAGGGCTGGAGGTGAGGAGGGGAAGGAGCAAATTTCATCTCTTCTCTTGTGTTTTGAGTACTCAGAAGTTTCCTATGAAATGAAGCGCTTGAGGTTTCATGAGTGTCTGGTGGGAGGCAGGGTCAGTATCATGCTGTCTAGGAAAACAGGGGAGCACAAGGGTAAGATATGTTCAACAAAGATGCTCCACGCTTCAAGTATTCCTTCTCTGGGAAAAACAGATGCAATATATCTAGTTTTGAGTGTACTTATAACCTTACACTGTATTAGGACAATAAAAACAAATTTTTATCAGTAGAAAAATTTGATATTTAGAAAATAAAAATGGTGGGAGACGTGATTATGTTTCAGATTATTTTTCTCTATCAAGGATATCCAGGCATCTGGAAAAGAATGCAAAACTTGGAAATAGAGAGTGGCAGTCATTTTTTCTGCAAGTTTGTTTTCTCTACATGTTTCTCCATATTTATTCTTGGCGTTGAATGGACTGCCCAAGTAGCGTTAGCACCACCCAAAATGGCAAAGACTAATTCAGTATGTGACTGACTCCTAGAATATCTCAAGATATGGATGATCCTTATGGGTTGGTGTGACCGTGTTCACAGGGGTCCGAGGATGAGGGAAGAGACGAGGATCTGACTCCATGTTTTAGAAGGCTGATCTATTATTTTATGATGTATATTATATTAAAACTATACTAAAAGAATTGAAGAAAGGATTTAATCCGAAGGCTAGCTAAGAATAGAAAAAGAAAGAATGATAACAAAGGTTTGCATCTCGCTCGGACAGAGTCCAAGCCAGCTGGGCTGTGATTGGCCATTAATTAGAAACAACTGCAAACAACCCCATGAGACCAAGCACAGATCCACCTGTTGCATTCCACAACAGCAGATAATCATTGTTTACATTTTGTTCCTGAGGCCTCTCAGCTTGTCAGGAGAAAAAATCTTAAGGAAAAGATTTTTCAGAAAATGTGTCTGTGGCAGGTTGGCCCCATAAGGATCATGGAGTCCAACTGCCTGCCCCTTGCAGAACCACCTAAAACTAAGCCATGTGTCCCCTAGAGCCAGCTGGTATGTGTGAGGTGTTTTTCTGTGAATAGGGGAAAGAAAAATTCACAAAAGGGTGAAATTAAAAGAGTTGAGAAGGAACAGGAGGACGCTGCTGGCAGGGTTTTGCAAACTCTTTTCCTTAAGATTTTTTCTCTAATAATGCCTGGGATGGCAGGACAGGAGCTCTCAGGAGCTCTGCAGGTGTTGGCATGGTGATAATAGGGCAGGGCAGGGCCAGAGGGACCGTGGTAAGCTGAGGGGAAGAGCTTGGAGAGCTTCCACAGAGCAGCAGTGACAAGTGCCATGCCCAGCATCTTGGGCAGAAAAATTCCAGATTTAATATCATCTGGGAATCAACAGGCTTTTGAGAGGACTTTGCTGAAAAATACCTGGGCTGGCCTCGTTTTTTGTTGAAATCTCAAAAATCTGTGGGGAATGTTTTGGGGAGAAATCGTGAACAAAATTCTGGATGAACTCTGCCTCATCCTACTGAGGCTGATCTACATCATCGCAAAAGCTACAGTAAAATTTGCTAGGTTGTCTCTAGCCTGGCTAACCTGTCTCTAGCACCTCTAGGTATTTTGGTTATTCCCTTGAAATCCTGAAATTTGTTGAGTGGTTGGGTTCAGAATAATTCATACTGTGGGCACTTACCAGCCAGTAAGAGTCATGAAAATGTTTCTCACCCCAGGGATTTTTATGTGCATTTATGTGGCTGTTTCTTGCAGAGGCTGAAGGAGCTGAAGCAGAGGGAGTTTGCTCGAAATGTAGCATCTAAGTCACGAAAAGATGAAAGAAAACAGGAGAAAGCCCTTCAACGTTTGCACAAGCTAGCTGAGCTAAGGAAAGAGAGAACCTGGTAAGTCCATAGCTGCTCAAACAGCAAAAATACTTTTAAATAAGCCCTCCACTGTTTGCTGGTGCTGTGGGATGCAGGAGCCCCTTGGCTGTAGCAACACACATGAGTTTTTAGGGCGTTTTGGAAGCATTCTGTGCACTGTATTTGATTCACACTGTGTGCAGGAATGAATGTTTAACACTGCTTTTTCAGCTGAGCTGAAATGACACATATTTTGAGTTTAAAAAAAGATGTGTTTCATATATATTTCATAAAACCAGGCACTTTGGTTGAAAGCTGAGTGAACTAGGTCATGCATTTGCAGGCTGACACTACTTCATTGATGAGGTGAGGAACACAGTCTGTCTCTCTAGGATGTAACAGATCTCTGCGATTTAGTTTTCAAAATGCTCGCCTGGGAAAGCATCCAGAAACCTAGCTTAAGATCTCAATAGCCAGATTTTTTTATATTAAAAGGTAAATGCTTCTTTTTCCCCTGCTCAGCAGAGTGTTTACCTCCCTCTGCAAAAGTGACTCCTTGCTGCTCGTGCATTTTTAGTATTGTATCTAGGCAAGGTGTTGAAATTAGAGTTGAGCTTTCTTGTTGTGACTGAATTCTCAAAAATATGACACAGTTCTGACACTGATAAGCCACTGAAAATATATGTACTTGTCACAGTGTAATCTCTGGAGAAGAAAAGAAAGAAAAAATGTAGATGCTTATGTGCAAATGTTTTCCCTTTATTCAGCCTTCAAGCCCCCCAAGATGAACTAAGAGACAAGTCCAACCAAGCTGAGCTCCTGTTCAGAAATATTCTCTTTGTCCCTAGTTTGGATGGTGGGCAGTGTCCTGAAACAAATTCTGAATGAGCAGGTGGATGGGACATGAATGTTGTGGGGTCTGTTTGACAGGAGAAACACAACACCTAACTTTTTAATCTTCCTGTGATAATTCTTGAGATAATTTTAATCTTTCTGTCTGTGTCTCATGTGGAGACTCTTTCTCCTCCATGAGTGTTTTAACTGTTCTTGTTTTATACTTGAGTGTATTAGATATCATTCCCCCTACACATGCTCCAAAACTTGAATTTTGCATATTGCGTGAGAAAGAGGAAAGAATAATTGCTGTTTTCCTATTTCCATGCTAGTGAAGCACAGATTTTGCAAGGCTTTGTTATTTCTGTAGTATTTGTTGTTTTGTTTTTTTTTTAAATATCCTTTTGCTAGTTCCTGAAGAAGAATTTTTATTTGAGCCTAATTTATCTATCTCACAGTTGCTATTTACTTCCACTTTGCATCCTTAGAGGTGTGGCATGGACAGACACATAGGATTTTTTAAACTGGCATTTTCTAGGCTGGTTTCGTAGAAGTCACCATTTTATTCTGTGAAAGAAAGGATTTCTGTGTGGGTTTAATATATATTTCAAATTTATAAAGAACTGGGCAAGGCAGGAATTCTCATGAGGAATTCCTTTCTCATAAAACCTCTACCTTAATTTCTAGACCTGACAGGGTAAAGACATTATTCTTCATCTCAGCCCTTCTTGGGGTCCTAAATGACTCTTGAAAGTGTTACCAGTGACTCATCAGTGAATATTGCTCTGCACTGTAACACAGAGTGATTTGACTAAAACAAACAAACAAATGGTTTTAATGTAGGTCCATTGCTCCTAGTGCTGAGCAGCTTCTGTGGATCCTGGAAAACTGTCAGCTTAAACACTTTTTCCTCCTCTCTTTGCTTCCTATTAAGTCAAATAGAACAGATGGGAAGAGGACATGAAATGAAGAACAGAAGTAGACAGTGATAAATTTTTTTCTCAAGAGGGATGAATCACTTACTTTACTTCTGCCAGCTGAAATCCTCTCCCCAGTTTTATTTCTCCATGAAAGAAATTGCTGAGGTGGTGATGGTTGGGTCTGTGCACACAAATAGGATGGGAGCTGCTGGGGGATTGCCTGTGGGCAGGGCAGCAGTCTCTGGAATGATGACTATGTGGGAAGTGCTCCATGAAGCACCCTCTGCTTTAATGTATTTTGTAGCATGAAGGAATGTAAAACTGCAATCTGTAGTAATAGTGTTGTCACCAGGGTGGTCTGCTGGGAGGAGAAGCAAGATTTTTGTGGAGACAGTTTCTTCTTTGGCCAGCCAGTGTGTCTAGGAAAAGTTAACTACTTTGTAGGAATGTTAGTCCTTCAGCTGATAACTTCACATGAAGGAGCTGGGAGCATAATATTTACTCATCCTATTTTTAGCACAAGTCAACAGATCTTTATTATAAAAGATGGCATTTTTTCATAGTCTAAATGCACATATCCACAGAGTCTTCCTCTTTCCTTAAAAAACTCCCTTAAATACCGATGTAACACCGTGTTTCTGTCAGCAGTTTTCTGAACATTATTGACCCAAAGTTTTATTTTCCTTCCTAGTGCTCCTGGGAGCGGCCCTATGTTCAAATCCACCACGGTGACCGTGCAAGATGACTGCAGTGATGTCCCCAAAAGTGCTGCCACAGATTCTGCCAAGAGCCAGGACTTCAGCTGCACGCTGATGCACGATGCACAGAACTGCAAGGACATTGCTTCTGTTATTTCTCCCTCTCCTGGAGATGCAGGAGGTCACCAATCCGACCCTAACAAATGCGGGGATCAGCTTCAAGGAGCTGCAGGACACAGAGTTGGGTTCTCCTTTGCTTTTCCCAAGAAAGCAGCAGTCAAACTGGAGTCTTCAGCTGCTGTTTTCTATGAGTTTAATGAGGATGCCTCCATGGAGCATGGGTTTAGCAGGAGGAGTAGATTTGTTCCGGGAACGTGCAGCCTTCAGTCTCCTTCGGCAGCAGCAGAAATAGCTGTGTGCCCTGAGGAGAAACACAGCTGCTCTCACCCACTGGTGGAGAAATGCACGGACACAGCAGAGGCTCCTGAAGCTCAGGAGGCCAAGGAGCTGTCCAGTGAAGGGAGCAGGGTGCTGGAGAGCCCAGCCTTGCCTCCTGCCATGCCCCACTCGAAGCAGCTGGTGTCCCCAGACACGGATGGCCACGGTGTGGATGTGAGTGTGGCCGAGTTAGGGGACCAAAGGCTGGCCCTGGCTGCAGACAGTGCCCAGGTCCTGCCCCTGTCCCCAGAGCTGCAGGCAAACAGAGCTCCTGAGCAGGAAGTGGTGGAGGAGTGTTCCTCTCTGCAGGATGCTGCGGAGGAAAACTGTAATGATGGGAACAGGGATGCACCTGCAATTGAAACTGAAATAACAACTCTGGGGGCTGATGCAGCAGCTCCAGCACCATCTGAAGAAGGTAGTGGAGCCCCAAAGAGCAAACCAGATGTATACAAAAGGCCCTGTCAGCCCTTTGTTCCTGTTCTCAGCAAATATGGATCAAATGTTCTTCAGTGGCCATCAGAAATGTTAATTTATACAAGTACAGACCCATCAATTTCTTATAGCTGTAATCCTTTATATTTTGATTTTAAGGCACCAAGAGCAAGTGAAAGCCAAGAAAAGCCCAAGCATCAACCAAACATACCTCATTTGCACCATAAAACTGAATCTGATCATATCTTAGTCTCAGATTTTACAAAAAGACCTACTTCAGAGTGTGGTGATTATGAAGTAGAAGTGAATAAAAACGTGTGCAACTATACAATACCCCTGTTAAGTGATGTTTCTCTCTTCAGAAATTGTGACCTTGCAAAAAATCAAAACAAAGTGTCCTTGGATGAGTCATTCAGGATTAGAAAAATAGAAAAGTATCACATATCTCATAACCCCTTACGACAAAACACTGTGATAGATGAGAAATACAACAAAGTCTGGATCAAAGAAGGCCATGAAAAATGGCTTCACAAAAGCAGAAAACGGAAAAGGAGAAGAAAATTATGTCATTGTCATTATCATCACTGTGGAGACACAACAGTAGCAGAAATGGAGATGTCTCCAGTAACTGAAAAAGAAGTTACTTACAGAGATGAAAATAAATATCAGCACCTCCAAAACAATGCAGAGAAGTGCAGGCATGATGCAGGAAATATCTGGTTAACTGCAGGCGAGGTGCAGCAGTCACAGCCAAAATTCAGCATTGACAGTGGTCCTAAGAGGGTCGTGTCTGCCTCAGATCACATACACTGGGACAGAGGCTGGTGTGACTTTTGGAGTGCAAAAAGCAGTGCCCATCACCACCATGGCTGTAAGGGAGCACACAGGAAGAGCAAAGGCAGCTCCCGGAGGCAGGCCAAGCAGCTGAGCTCCAGGAGGCACAGCCTAAGGCACTCCAAAACGTGCTGCAGATGGAAAATCAGGAGGCCAAGCTGTAGCCCAGAGCATAAATGTTTGGGACAGTGCAGTGAGGAGAAGGGGCCGAGCCAAAACCAGCCCACAAAGAGGGGTTACAGTGTTCTGACAGAAGAGCCCGAGAAGCCGCACCGCAAGCGGAGGCAGCACACCTATTCCTGTTCCTCCTCCTCGGATGAAAGCTCCTGTGGACAGGCCTTATCAGCAGAGGAATACCCAAGGCAAGGACATGCTTTAGGTGCCCATCACAAGGCAAAAGGGAAACGCAGGAAAAGGAAGGCGAGGATCCATCGTGTTTTCCTCGACAGGAACGCAAAAAGTGAGACCTCTGAATCTTCCAAAGAAAATTCCGCCAGTTCTACGTTAAATATTTTGGGGGACTTAGCGACTCAAGACAATCTAGAGGGAACTAATGCAGCTCCCAGGGATGATGATACAAAAGACAGGGATGAAACAATGGAGCTGGAGGAGAGCAAGGCACCTCTAGAAAGTGCTGACCCACAGGTGCTGGAAGATGATAAAGCGACGGCATGCTCAGTGATGGAGAGCGCACCAGCCACGCTTCCCGATGGCACCATCACAACTTCTGCTGCTCCTGCTGCCCCCCAGCACAGTGCTCCAGCGGCTGCTGTCAAACAGGGTGTTCCCCAAGAGGGAAAGAAAAAGGAAAATGTCAACAGCCGCGAAAACCCAGCTCGTTACAAAGTTCCCGTCCCCAACAGACACTTGGAACAAACTCCTCCCAAATCCTATCTTTGCCATTACGAGCTGACCGACTCTCTCCCGCACGAGAAGATGGGCGAGGTGGCTGGTGAATGGCTGCAGTGTAATCCCGGCATATTCAGCAGCCCCCCTCCCTTGCCATTCAAAGAAGCACACCTAAACACCCACACCTTCCTAACCACCGAGCAGCTCATAGCCCCCTTCCCCCTGCCCGACCAGGCCCTGCTGTTCCCTCCCGACAGCCCGGAGAAGTTCAAGGAGCTCCCCTCGGAGGCCTACCCTCAGCAGATGGTGCCGCAGAACGTGCTGTCGGCCAAGGTGAAGTTCGCCCTGGCCCCACCAGCCCTGCCACCGCTGCCACCGCCGCCGCTGCGCTCCGGCTCGGTGACCACCATCCACCACACGGTGCTGCAGCATCACGCCGGGGTGCTCAAGGTGCTGCAGCCGCACCAGCAGTTCCTGTCGCAGGTGCCGGCCCTGTCCAGAGCCCAGCCCTTGGCCCAGCTGGCCGTGTCCCCAGCAGGCCAGGCCGCGTTGGTGGCGCCGCCACCGCTGCCACTGCTGCCGCCCGCCGTGCTGCCACCTGCGCCGCTGCCCTTCCCGCCGCTGCCGCACCCCGCCGGCTTCCCCTCCCTGCTGGCCCCGCACCCCGCTGTCATCCCCCTGCAGCCGCTCTTCTAGGACACAGAGAAAAACAAAATTAAGAATAAAAAAGGCCTTCACCCAAACTGCTGTTTCTTAAACTGGTTAAAATTCCTTGCTCCTCGGGAAGCATTTACTGTAAGTATAACGATGCAAGAAACATTGAGACCTACACTATTACTAAAGCACTGAATAGTCTGATGCTAATTATGAACTATATATATATGTGAAAATCATGTCTTAGAATATGTATAATGTATATAAAATATATTTATAGTTCTATAACTTATGTTGTAAAGTATTCACTTTTTCGTTTTTTTATCTTTGTGTATTTGCACCTATTTAATGTTTAGACAAAGCTGATGCACTATGTTTTGTACTATGTTCTCTGAAACTGTAAATCTAGTGACAAACTATCTCTTGCAATAAATTTTTGTTAACTACTTAAGCATATCAAAAATCTTTCATTATAAGCCTCATGGATGTTGTTCTTCCATGTCCTCCTGCAGCTGGATAGCATCCTCTGCCCCTGCTATGCTGGGATAACCAGGTTTCCTACACGCCAGTGATTTATCAGGGAGGCTCAGAGGCCAATACCTCGAGGGCAGCTGTCTCACCAAGCCAGAGAGAAAGGGTAATAGATGTGTTTGTGTTAGCAGCTTGATGTCACCGTGACAAATTTTGCCCACTTGTACTATGTGCACACACTGCTGACTGGTGGAGCTGATCCCTTCTATACCAAACCACAGAAAGGCAATGTAACAAACATAATGCTGGTGATGGAAGGGGAAGAAAGGCCAATATTGACGGCAGCTTGGCTTGGAGGGAATATTGCTTGTAGTGGAAGGGTAGAGCCTTGGTTCCACCCAGCAGAGAGAGGTCCTTGCTGCTGGGCAATGTGTGAAGGCAGCAAGAACACAGCAGCATGAAGGGGACATCAGGAAACCCACCAGGGTTTGATACAAATTCTTACACAGCAGCAGGAAGGGGACATCAGGAAACCCATCAGGGTTTGATACAAATTCTTACCTCACTTCACACCCCCCTTCTTCCAGCAGCATTTCACTAAAGAAATAGAATACCACAGTGTAGAGATTAATTGAAGTAATAATATACTGCCATTGTTTCTAACTGTGTTTCAGAGACTTCTCCCTACCTCTGCAGCCTTTTCATTGCTGTCAGACCTCACCCAGCTTTAGCTGGTGAAATCTCCTCATTTGCTTTTAGCATGAGGTGTATCAGAGCCATGCCTGCGACGGTCCAGAATAAAAGCAGAAGTCATTCTGAGGTAGAGCCATCCCTTTGAGTTAAAATGAAGTGTTATCATGTGAGTGAAGCCAAGGATTTGCAGCATGAAGGTTAGTGCTAGAAGTAGGCCCTCCATAAGAAAAGGTAGGTAGGCTCTCCCCCTTAATTACTTCTTTTCACCTTTTTATATACTATAATAAAAATCATATAAAGTCGAACTGAAAGAATAGTGAATTTTAAGCATTATTAATAGACATTGCATATTAATAGCTAAAGGCATAAAGTAATGCTATATCTTACAACATATATATCTGGATCTTATTTTCTGCATTGATAGCATTAGGACTTACCTGTATGGTTATTGCAAGTTTTAGTATAATATCACACCAAAACTGTGGGAAACAACATCTTGCCACTGTCATTACAGAGTCACCTGCTCAAGGGACGTGATCTTCCCATGTTGTGTGGTCACAAAGGGCTAATTTATGTGTTAGAAAGCAAAAAGTTGCTAAGGAAGAGCAGATGAGCAGCCAGGTTCTGGAGAGTGCCCGGATCCCCCACCTGAGGCTGCAGCAGGGAGTGGGAGTGGGGAGCATCCCCCCTGTGATGCCAGAGGGAAGGTGTATTTTCTCTAGCTCTAACTTCAGGTGGATGCCCATTTCTATTCATGTGGTACCTGAGAAATACAGGACTAAGTGACTTTATACTGCTTTCTTTCCAGAGTCTGCTGCAGAAGGTGTTTGTCTCCCCTCTACACCTCCTGTGGCCGAGCAGGGGAATCTCCTTTGGAGGCGGGAGGGTTGTCCTGGGTGATTTGGGTCCCTTGGGTGACTTGTCCTGGCTCTTGCCCTTCTGATCTCCCATCAAAGACAAAACCCATCCCATCATAGAGAAAAAAAGAAAAAAGGATCCACATAGGACTAATACGGTTGCACGTTCTGGCAGAGTAAAGATAGCCAATTTAAAATTTTCAGTTGCAATGTTCATTGAAAAATCCCATCTGTGAACTTGGAAGTCCACATTTTTTTTCACCAAAATGTTCCAACACCTTTGAATTGTTCTTTTTTCCTTACAATTTAAATTATTTTAGGTTGTTAAACAGTTTTAAGACATTGCACAATTCTTTATTATCTACTGTAATTGCTGTTCAATAGTGTATAAACTATTTAAAATATAAGACTAATAACCATAAAATGTAATAATTTTCTAAGATGGTATTGCCTTTAATGCTAGAACTGTTTGTATATGTGACTTAATATGTAAAAGCAAAAGCAGTATAAAAATAAATCATAAGTTAAGTTTCAAATTGAACACACTAAATTAAATTACCTAATGAAATATTCTTTTGAGTTTCTGGTTTATTATTAAACACATAATTCCTAGTAAGTTATATAAGGGTAGTTCTTCTTTTGTATCTTTTATCTGGTATTTTAGATTAAATGTGTATTTTTATTCCATAAATTGGTAGTTTAATTTAGAAACAAAAACTATTGCAAGTGCTAAATAATTGAACTTTTTTTATAATTCTAAATAAATTCTACCCAATTCCTTAAATCTAAGTAATTTACTTCTGAATTTATAAATTTGCGCAGATCTAGTGTGTCTAAGTTCCTGGCCACTTTGCCAAGTTTAGAATTTCCTGGGATTTCCTCCCAGTGCAAGAAGTAAAAGTGTTGCTCCCAAAGGGCAAGAATTAGACCTTGGGATCAAGCCCTGCGTGAGGTTAGAGATTTGTGATTTCCCAGAGCAGCTCTGCAGAGAAACTCCTGAAAAGGCACTCTGTTCCACTGAGATGAGAAGAAAACCTTTATTTTGGTCTTTAGAAAGTTGCAGCCTGCCCAGACTGACCTTCCTGGGGACATTCCATTTCTCAGGTAACGTGAGCCATGAAATAATGATGGTCCAGAGGAGCTCTTGGGCATTGAGGAATGCTCAGAGGGACATTTTGGATAACTGGGCTCGTCTTGTGTCTCTTGTGTCTGTAAGTGCACAGAATTTTTTAAATGTTGGCAATATATGCAAAGAATGGGGCTGTTAATTTGGTTTCCTACACGATCCAGAAGCTGCATGAGCTGTTAATTGCTGGGGAGAAATCAAGTTTCAGATTCTACACAAATGGGCAATGGGTTGTGGCCCACTGAAAAACTGCAGGTCACAGACTTTGGGAAAAGAAACTATTTGTGTGGAGGATCACTGAGTGAGAATGGTTTTGCCTTTCAGTTTAATCAAACAACAACCAAATGGTCATGAGGCAATGTCTTCTTTACCTGACGTGTTAACTTTTTATTAGCTTGTCAGTTTTTGCACTTGTAAGAGTCCTTTTGGGTATGGTATGGGAACAAAGCTTTCCAAAGCTATTGGAACACCCAATTCTCTTTACTCCTGTACGTGATGATGTGCTGCTAATACAACAGATCACATGGCTATAATCTTTCTGACAAGTTTCTTTTCTGCAACTGTGCTTTTCCCTCAAAATAACTGTTTTCCATTATGGTAGTATTTACTTGATATGCTGCAGTTAAAATACAGCTTTAAATGTATTTGTTCAGGTTCTTCCTTGGTGTAAATTTATGTACAGCCTCTGGCTTTGGTTTGTAACCACCAAAAATCACTCGTGCTGCAATGCCAAGGGTTTTGTTGACTCCCCCAGATTAAGGCAATACATTATGACCACGTGAATGTATTTTGAAGAGAGTTCCTTGTTTGTAAGTAAGGTGGTAAATTTTCATCTGATGGGTGTTTTGCTGTGGTGCTCAGAGTGTACATGTTCTAAACTCCATACATTCATTTTCTGCTCTCCAATTATTGTGCATTGCCTAAAGGCTTGTGTATGTGCAGCAGTGCACACATTTATGCCATGTGCCTACCAGTTGTAAAATATTACAGCTCTATATTAACTCTCTTTATTGAAAGTGAAGACGTTTTTACTGTATAAAGATCATTGGATATTTTTAAATTAACATGACTGACTATCTCAATGTGTATGTTATTTCATAGATCACTTTGATTTAGTATTTGCAGCAGGCATGGTTTTGTACATTATGTTCTCCCTTCTCCTCTTTACTTCAGGACCAATATAAAGTTTTCTATTTTTCTCTGTGACTAAGATTATCAGAGTTTATGGGAATTTGCCTATTTATGAAAATGAACCAGGCTATTTTATTACTTTCATCTGCAATAATTAGCGTACAAACTTTACAAATTATAAGACATCTTATTTTTTGCTTCAAGCTTCTGTTTTATTTTATGGATATTTATAAAAGGTTATAAGGGAGAATTTCTACCCTGAGTCTAAATTTTGACCTGTTAGTGAATTTTTGAAACCGATGGAATCCAAAGAAGATTTTCCATTAGTGTTACTGAGGATTTATTTTGACTGGAGCATGAGGCCTCTTTATTTATTAAAACTGCCTAATATTTGCTGCTTTCAGGTAAATAATAATTTCATGAGGTGTGATGAGGGGCACAGTCTGGTAATGAAAAATGAATCAATTTTTAATCAGTCTTCTACCTCCTTTGTTGTCAAACTGTTTATATAATTAATGACTATAAAGTTATATCTTCAAAATTTCCGTTCTGTATCATCAGTGTTTTGAAACATGGGCATGTACATGTTTCTAGTCAAGTTTCTACATGTTCTTCTAGTCTAATACCAAAGAGAAAAACAGTTCATAGTAATATTTATTTCTCTACCTGTACAGGCTCACTTTAATAAGTAGAACTGCATTAATACAATATGCAGGTAATATAATGCATCAGTAGTCTTTGTTTTTGCTGGGATAAGATCAAAATGTGCAAATCCATGTAGAGAAAAGCATTAGTAAGCTTCACATGTGAACCCACAATGAATACAGTGGTATTTATGAGAATTAAAGATGGTTGCTCTTAAATCAGAAGTGGTGTTTGTTTGCTATGAATGAGACTTTAAAAGAGAATTTTTTTCCTCAAAAGAAACAGCAAACAGGAAAATAATTTTGAAAGTACTTGTTTGTAAATCAGCTGGATAAAACCTGTGTACCTTTATCGTGGATGAGAAACAGCAAGTAAGTATTGGATATTCAAAGTCCTAGAGGACATAAGGAAAAATTAAATTTTACGCTTCTAGTGCAGTCTTACCTTGATTTAATCCAGTGAAACCTGCAGGAGGAATTAGGAGATTCATTTAAATGAATATATTTGCACTACTGTGAATACAGAGAAAGTGAAACCCAGCTCAGGTCCAAATTTTTTCTTGCAATGCAACTCAGATTTAACAGCCTAAATAATTTGACCCCAAAGCTTCTTGCATGTAACAGACTCTTGTATAAATGGCTTTTATGTCCCTGGATTGCTGGGAAGAGTGACAGTGCAATCCAGAGAAATCTCTCCTCCCATGCCAATAATGCCTGCTGAAGCAATCACTGTAGGAGATGCTGGAGGGAGGAAACTGGACAATGCCTAAATCATACTTGTCCCAAGTGGGGTTTAAGTGAAAATGGAACCTTACCTGCATTTTGGTGTTTATACATCTCCAGGTGTGCTTGTGTGTGTTTGTACACATGTACCAGCTTACTGGTTTAGGATTTTTTTTTTCCAGGCATATTTAAGTAGTGGTATGAATACCTTATTTGAAATCTACATAGCAGAAAGGGAGAAATCACTGAAGGGAAGAATATTGACACAGAAAAATAAGGAAAAAAAGTGGTTATAATATAACGAACCTATCTTTTCCTCTTGAGGGTGGAGGGAAGTTGCATAAAGTTATTTCACTTGCTTTTTATCGGGTGCCTCTGCTTTGTATCTCTTTACCCCTGAAATTAGCAGTGCTGTTTGCCTCAGCTGGTCTGTCAATCCATCAGTGTCAAAAAAAAAAAATAAAAAAAGCCAGGTTAGCAGGAGAAAATCTGCATACAGTTTGCTCGTAATAAAGTCCCTTTTCTCTCTGGAGAAATTATTCATGGAGAGAACCCTCAGTGTGCAAAATAAGCCCATTGCTCTCACTGCCACTGCCTACAGCTGCATGTTTGCTCACCTTTTTCAAACTTGTCATTCTCCAGGAGCAGAAGAAATGAAAAGGGAGTTATTTTCTTCCAGTGCCACCAGCTGAAGAAGGCTCAGGTCTCCAGTTGGGTTTCCTCAGCTCTGTTGGATGTTGGTGCAGTTGCTTGCTCATGGCAGAGGTCAGTCAGGACTCTGTTCTTCAAGCCATAAGAGGAAACCCAATCTGGGCTAGGTGTATTTTGTGGTTTATTTTCCATAAAGTGATGTGGGCCATTGAATGTGTTATTGGTTAATAAAAAAGGTGAAATGCTATTAAGGGTTGTAAAAAGCAGATTAAATAGAAGCTAAGTGTTGGGGTGACATACAGAGTGTTGATCACAAAAGGTTTCATGAGGGAGTTGTGTAAGGTAAGAAATTGATAATGAAGAAAAAGAGCAATAGTAATAATATTTTGCATAAAATGTAAAATACCCTTTCATAGACAACATCTGTGCAAGAAAAAGCAGTTTTGAGTCACCAGTCAAGTACTGGGAGCTGAATTTTGGGCAGCAGTGTTGTATGGGAAGTAGGACAGTATGCACAGGGGCAGCAGGAATTGCTACTCTGAAGAATGTCTCGAAGGACAATAGAAAATGGATTTACTTTTGGAGGGAAAGGCAGGGATGAGGGGGTTCAGACCTACCAATATTGAGGAGCTGGATGGTGGAGCAAAGAGCTACAAATGAGGCTGGGTGGAGGGGAAGCACTGCTGCGAGAATTCTTAGAGACAGTTTCCATAAACTCTACTCAAGCCTGTAGAAATTAGTGATAACTAATCTCTAGAATCCCTCTGCCTCCTTTTTATTCAAATATCCTGGGGGGCTATTTCTACTTTTAACCCCAGGATGGCGAGGGCTGGGTTTCCCTGCCACAGCACTGCGGCGTGCAGCAATCCTGCAGCAGCTGGGGGACTGATTCCCTGGAAAGGCTGAAGACACAAGCAGCTCTTTAGAGTGTTTCTCAGATGCAGGGAAACACAAGTGGAGGCCAGCTCAGTGTGTGGGTGAGAGAGACTTGAGATGGGATGTGCTGCAGTGTCACAGTGTCACATCAGAGCTGCCTCTCCCCTCTGTTGTTCAATTACCACGCAGGGTTTTGAGAGATGCATCAGCAGGAGCAGCTAAATGTGACAGGATTTTCCTCAAATGCTGCAGCCACTCAAACACCCCTCTTTGCAAGATGTTTTTAGATAAAACTACATGCCTTTTGATGGCAGAGCTGAGACCCCTTTCCAGGGAGTGTGGATGTCTGGGGAGCTGTTGGCTGCTTTGCATCTCCACCTTGCAATGGGGAGGAGCAGGACAGGACTGAGCAGATATTGCCAGCCAGAGAGTTTTGTTCTGAAGCGCTGCAGTGTAGTGCTAAAATTGCTAGAATACTGCTGGAATTCTAGCAACAGGGAAGCAAAACCCTAGTGGTCATCAGGGATTCCCTGCCTGTGACCATTCAGCAGGCAGCTGTCTGAAATTCAGTGGCCTCGTGGATGGAGAAAGCTCCATAGAATAACTGGCAAGCTTTCTTTTCATCTTTTAAATGCATAATGCATGTATATATACATATTGTTAATAATTCATATTAATGGAGAGCTCTTGCCCAAGAGCACATTCCCCTATCACAGAAAATAAATTGTTTAATGATGTCTAGGATAGAAATCAGAGGCTGGCTCTAAATCCAGCTATTACAGAACAGTGCTAGACATGCAGTGCACACTTCCATAAACAAATAAATTCATTACAGTTTAATAACAGTGGAAATAAAAAATGTAAGGTAATTTAAATAATGTGCAAAATAGAGCCATATTTTATCCTAAAGCCATAATGCCAAGTACTCACATTCTCAGGAATTCCTGAAAGCCTTCGGGGCTGCCCTTAAGTGCAGGTAAACAATAAGGTGGAATTTTACTGTTATCATTGTGGCCTACATTTACAGGGAGGCAAAATTCAGTTTTGTGGTGGTAGTTGTCCAAGCCTGGGTGTCAGATGGAACAATCTGGGAATTCTCAGTTTGCCGCTGGGTCACTCAGTAGGTTTGTGTAGGGGCGTCTGGGATTTGAGAGCAAAGGACAGGATCTGCAGAGCCTCCCTGCCACTGAGGAAAAGCAGGGTTTGGAGATGCCAGTGTGCATTGCAGGGGTGGGAAGGAAGGTGAGGAAGTGAAACAGGACCTTGCAGGCTCAAACTGCAGTAGTCTTGCAGAGAAATTTTGCCAGTTGTTTGCACCCTTTGATTGTTGGCTAATTTAAGCACCTTGTTTGCATGTGTTTTAAAACAAAATAAAAAGAGGGATTTATCTCTTGCTTAGAAATGGGTAATAACAGGAGATTCAGTAGTGAATGACTTTTTTCTTTTTCTAATCCCAGGAATTGAAATATTCCTTATGATGGTGAGAGCTCACTCAGCTGGGTTGTGTCCTGTCCTGCTGGTGTTTTCCCTGGGAGTGCTCCTCTGCAGTGGATTGCTCCTGGTCCTCAGAAGCAAACATTCCAGGTGACCCAAAGTGCTCATGTTTTACATATCTTCCGTCTTCCCTGCAGTTTCATGGATCTGCAATCCATGTGGACCATTTCAGTTGGGTGCTGTGTCAGACTGGGTGGTTTTTCATGGTGATTCTGTTATAAATATTTGTGTTCACTCTCTGATAGTTCAGCTTCAAATAATTTTTTGCTTGTCTTATTAAATGGTTGCTCTGTTTCACAGAATGGTCACATGCATCTCTCCCTGGGGCTGAATTAGGTGTTTCTCTAGGTGATGTGTAAATCTCTTATGCTGTGATAATAACAATGTCATCCTGGGAGAAGGGCCCTTTCCTGGCCAATGTTCTATTAAAATAGTAATAAATTGGTATTGGTTTAACTTGAAATCTGCATATCCTCATCTGCAACATCTCTGAATATGTATTTGTAGCCTGAACTCATCTCTCTCAGTGAGGTTTTGATTCTATGAAGGTTTAGGTCAGAAATCTCAAGCCAGTCTGGGTTTTGAATTCAGGATGTCCAAGTAGGCCTAGATTTGACAGCTTTTGGGGTCTGATTGGGATTTCTGGGGCCATTAAATTGTTCTGAAGGCTCTTTCTGAGACTGCTGAGAAGAATTTTGAAAGCTCTCTTACCACAACCCTATCCCACTGATCATCAGCCTCACAGACTCTGAAGGTTTAACGTCCCAAGCTTGCCATATCTGTGTATTAATAACCATAAATGGCATCTGTATTTGGTAATGGAATTTGGTAATTTTAAAAATGCTGGTTGTATTATTTTTCTTTTCAAGTCTGTGCAGCAATTTGCACATTCATTCTCCTTTCGCAAGCAGGAGAGATTTTGAGAACTGGCTTCTTCTTGATGGTTGTCAAAGGGAACTAATTTTTATTCAATAATACATTTTTTCTTTCAAATCACCCAGAAATTTTAATATACTTGCTCTGTTACAGAATAAGAAAATGGCTGTTTATCCCAATGGATATTTTTTTCAGGGGAAAAAAAAACCCCTCTTTGCTTCTTTGAGGATTTAAACACAAATTCTAGTTTCTTCTCAGCTCTCTGTCTTGTGATGCTCCTTGTCAGATTAATGTGTTTTAAAGCTGTTGGTTGGTACCTGAGCTGTCAAAAAAGAAGATTAAAACCACACCTTTCATTTTGGGGGACTCATTTTGCATTGCAAAATGAGGAGGAAGAGAAAGCAAACCTTTCGTGCTTACTGCTGGCATGCATCTGAGGCTGGCTATGTGTGCCATTGTGTTTTGGGGTTAGGAAGAAATTTCAGTTTCTGTCAGCCCTGGATATTCACACTAGAACAGATTCAAGATCCTGAAATGGTTTTTGTTTCGTGAGGAACAGAATGTACAGAAATGAGGGGTCATGGGTTTGATTTTTATCTCAGACGCAAACGGGGCATGTGACTCAGGACAGAAATAATTTCTCTCTGCTTCCTTCAGGAGACTGGAACTGTTAATTTGCCTTCCAATGTAGTGGATGCACTTACCTTATACAGTTAAAAAGGAGATGACATATTTATATTAACTCTTTAATTTTCATGAAGTTTTCAGCTAGGAAAAGAGAGACAATGTATTAATGTATTTAATACTAACAAAGTTGCTGTACTTTTTTCAGATATAATTTCAGAAGAAATTGCTGTGCAAATCCTCAGTGTAATTTTACACAAATATAAATGATTTCTGAAAGAAATACAGAGAAAAACCCAAGCAACAGGGAGGCATTCTGCAGCAGCTCCCTTTGGTCCCAGGTTCTGATGAGTCCATCAAGGCTGGCCAAGGCCCATAAACACTGCACAGGTTTGGAGTGGTTTTGTTCACCAGTGCCACTAATCCAGCTTTAAATCAATTTTTCAGAACCTGGCTCCTATTCTCCTCTCAGTCTGAGTAGTAAAGTGCGTTCAGGGGAGATGATGCACATGAGAAGGTGCTGCTCATTTCACAGGGCTTGAAGAATAATCCAGGACTATATATTTCTCTAGTGTTTCAGTTAGTGTTTAAGTGATTCAGCCATCATTTTGGCTATGCACTTATTATAGAAGGTGCTTGATTTTGATCTAATATGTTCTGAAGTCTTTTAAGACCATTTTTTTTACAGTTTCTTAAAGTAAGAGCCTGTTCCACTCTCAATGACCATAAATAACTCACTTTTCTGCATATGGACATATCACCATATCTTGCAGTCAAGTCAGTTTTTTACATGGAGCAAAAAAAAAACCTGATGTGAGAAAACAGCCTGGAAAAAACAGTGAAATCAAACAACAGCAGATCCCTATGCACATATGATGGATAGGCATACTTTAATGAAAAATTAAGCATTTAAAATCCAGATCTTGCCTCTGTGCTTCTTTTGTTGAAATTACAAAATATGCCAATTTTTCCATTCATGCCAAATACCAATTAGCAAGACAATAAAAATAAAAAAAAAAACCAACTAAAACAAGAGAGACCCTTGCTGTAACTGGCAGAATGGTTTCTTTCACTGGGATATAATGAATTGAACTGGATTTTTGGGTAAGATTTTGGCTGCTTGAAGTCAGTAACCCACAGCTCATTGCCAGTGTGTGTTTTTGTAGGCGCTGTGTAGGAAAGGACAGACTGACAACAGATTTTCAGAGATACTGTGTTGGATTTTGCTGACAGGCAATATTTTGGATCTTATAAAGAATCATTTGCTCAATTTTGATATGTCCCACAACTTTCTCAAATTATTGTTTAGTGCAAAAATAAGATTTTAATTGAATTAATTGCAGATTTTTGAAGAAATATTTCTTGTTACATTGAGCATGATGACCAGTGATTTTCTTCATGTCTGCAACAGGTCACTTCTGTGAACAGATTTCTTCCAGACTGAAAAATGCCAACCAAAACTGTAAATGCATTTGGACCAGGTCACATTGAAAAAATATAAAAGTATGTTCAATTATGCAATATATAATTTCCCTTTCTCCTTCTGTCCCAGGTGGGTGTTGTGTGACAGGATGGAGTGTGCCTGGTTACCATAGGAATGCAACATGCAAGGAAGCTTCTAAATAGAAAGCAGTTAATCTAACTAAGCATCTTTTGGTGCCACTGCCTCATTCCTTAATTCCTTAACACCTACAGCATTTAAAAGGCAGATATTTGGAAATAAGCTTTACCCAGCAAAGTTACAGAGCCCTGAGAAAGCACCTGGAGGAAAGGCAAGTGTGTAAATGTGCAGCTCAGGGGGGATGAGTGTTTTTATCTCTTACAAGAGAGACACAATTCCCGTCAGCTACGGAGCTGATGGGATCTGAACGAGGCTTTTCATGCCCGTTGCCTTCCACTCTTCATCAGTTCTGCTCTGTCATGGTTAATGTGCTCCCTTGCAGCAACCTTAATTGTTTTTTGAGGGTTAGAAGAGTGATCATAATCGCAGCTGTTATGGATTTAATTCTGATCTGCAAAGAGACTGCGCTGTGAGCAAACGTTTTCATTTTGAACACTTAAATCAATGGTTTTCAATTACACATAGAGAACACAGGAGCTGGAAATGTTCCTTACCAGAGGGTAGATCCTGCCCCTATTTGTCACTCACATTGCTTATTTTTAAGGCATTCACAGCAGAAATTCTGAGCTCCGGAAATGAAGGATGTGGTATCTTGTTGTGGTGTTGTGAGGGTCCCCAGGACGAGGTGAGAGATGAGAATTTGACTCCAAGTTCTCAGAAGGCTGATTTATTATATTATGATATTTATTATATTATATTAAAATAAATGATGTACTAAAACTGTACTAAAGAAAGAGAAAGGAGACATCAGAAGGCTAGACAAGAATGAGTAATAAAAACTCGTGGCAGACTCAGAGAGTCTGACACAGCTGGCTGTGATTGGACATTAATTAAAAACAATTCACATGTTTGGATAAACAATCTCCAGACCACATTCCAGAGGAGCAAAACATGGAGAAACTGCGGCTTCTCATCTTCTCAGGAGAAGAAATCCTGGCAAAGGGATTTTTCAGAAAATATCATGGTGACAGTATCTACAAAAAACATTACAATTGTGGATGATCTCTAACTAATTGGTGAGTACAGATAAAAAAAAAAAAAACAGCTTAGGTGGCCACAGTCTCTTGGGTGCCTTGCCATGAAATGGCATTTGGGATATGAATGGAGTGTTCTCCTTTCTTCTTCCCCGTGTTCAAGTTTTGTGTGCCACAGAGGTTTATTCCTACAGCAATGTGCTGCTCTTTGTTGCAGTTTGACCTGTTAATGTTTATTTCTGTTCTTCCACCCTCAACTTACAGCAAGGTGCAATTGTTTTGTGCCTACATCCTGGCAATGCCAGGAGGGAACCTCCAGGGAAGCAGCTGCTGATTATGGCAATGTATGAGGAGAAATCCAATCCCTTGAAAGAACACATAGCCAGGAGCATCACTTCATTAAAACAACTCCACTTAAACTCAGCTTCTCGTTGTGAAATTCAGAGTACTGAGACAATAGCAGCAGTAGAAAAGAAGATGAAAACTCCCAGTTGAAATAATGCCCAGAAATTGTGTTCACTCAGTGCCAAAGACCCGTGGATGGCTGCAGTCTAACAAAGCTCTTCACTGAGCTAGTTCAGGTAAGCACACTTTGCATATGAGTAAATTTTGTGTCATTTTTCTTGTGTTTCCTCCTAGATATTTGGGGTTACAGTGCAAATATTCTGTCTTATCTGAGTAGCTGTTTACTTTAAATTGTCCCATGGATTTAATGAGGTACTTTTGAATTTTGGTGCTGTTCACTGTCAGTGCAGCCAGTGATGGGTGTCTGTAGTAAATGCCTTATTGTCTATATATCACATTACACTGACACTTCTGTCTACACATCTGGTCACCTGTGTGACAGGGCTCTATCTGCTCTTGGAATTTTGTAGTGATAATGGAATGTTAAAGAGGATAAAATACATGTGTGGGTTTGTATTTAGGCACACATTTTCACATCACTTTCAGTCACTGAATCATCATTAAAAAAAACACAACAAATTGCAAATCATTAGACCTAAAGTCAGCACAATATATATGCCTCTATATATATATACACATACACACTATATATATATATATGCCTATATATCCTATATATACACTATATACATATGTGTATATATATAGTACATATATATATGTATATATATAGTATATATATGCATATAAATTGTATATATGTAAATATGCATATATAAAAATATATGCATGCACATAAATATATAAATATAAATAAACATATCAATAAATAATATATATATAATGCTATATGCTATAAAGAAAATTGCACACACATGCCTGACTTGTTCCTTAATATAACAGCATCCAGGTATTTTAATGCTGCATTTTCCAATTATGAAGAATAACAGAACTTACCAGGATGACTGATTTCAGGCACTTATGCTTATGTCCCACCTTATCCTACAATATTTGACAAGAGAGTCTTGCCATTAACAATTTAGACAAAACCTTTTTTTGTTGGTTGAAAAGCCAGATCATAAAATATATGGTGATGTGAATTGTGATGTACTGTAGCTAATACTGGTTCAGTATAAACTGTTTAAGTTTGCAATTGCTGAAATAGTTCTGGTGGGTTTGGGAATGGTAGAAAATTGCCACTGTTAGAAACATTGGTAAATATTTATCACTCTATATATCTGTATCTATATATATCATATACATAATAATATATAATAAATTATATATTTCTATATTATATATTTCTGTATTTTTATATATATATATGTATATATATATAATATATATACGTAAAAAAATATATAACAATAATATATAATAAATTATATATTTCTATATTATATATTTCTATATTTTATATATATATATGTGTGTGTGTGTATATATATATATATATTTTTTTTTTTTAAGAATCATATGGCTATCAATGAATCAACACAAACATTCCAAAACTTGTGAGAAAAGCCACACTGCCCTGGTGTTGCTCCTACCTTTGGTGTGATGTGAAACCACTTCTCAGTGATGTAAAGAAACACTGCTCAACAGTGCAGGGTGGCATAATTTAAAGCCTTAATTAAACATGCATGAGGGAAGATTAAATCCATTTTTGAAATGTTATGTCATTTAAAATATATATTTTATTTAGTGCATTTGCTATTAATTTTAATCTCAGTGATAAAAATATATTGATAGAATTTAAATGAAAATTTCTGTTGAAGCTTAAGGCTCTACATAGAAGTGTGGGGAGGATTTTTTGGGTGTTTGGTTTTGGTTTACCTTTGGGTTTTTTGGCAAAGAGATGCAGTGTGTGCTTTTTTCATTCATGTGGTAATGAGAAACATTACTCAGAGTGGTGGTAGAATATCCATCCTTAGAGGTTTTCAGGATTCAGGTGGACAGAGCCATGGCTGACCTGCCAAGTTGCATGGAAGACCATTGATCCTGGTGATTTCATTAAAGGTAAAAAATTACTGCTAAAATTCAACTCAAGCAGAAGTGGGATCACAAGGGACAGCTGAACCTCGTGCATAGAGCAGGGATAAATCAGCATCTCCATTAAACCCAGTGCCTGCCAACTGACAAAATAATTAAAATCCAGGTTGGGTCAATGGCCTTCAAATCCCAGATTATTTTCCAAACCAAGAAAGGTTTTAACCAACTCTATGTGTATTTTCCTTCACTTTTTATCACTGGTACAAAATTCACTTGTGAAATTCTGAAGCAGAGGAAGGACAGGTTGCTGTGTCCAAAGACACATGGCAAGGCATAAAATGTGAGAATTTTCATTCTTTATGTAGCTACCAGTAACTTAATCCTGTTTTCCCTGCGTGCACTGTTGGGGTAGAACTTATTTTTACTTATGCTTTGCTTTGAATGGTTCAAATTCATTTTTGACAACTGACATTTTCTAATCTCTCTGGATTTCATCAAGGGTTGATTTGTTTTTAAAAAACCACAATTATACTATATATTTATTCACTACATCAAGTGAAACCTTTTCACTTTGAGATGTTTGGGGAATTATTAGTTTTATTGATTATTTTACAGTTAAATTGTATTCTATCAAATTGAATGGGTCAAAGGTTTTCAAAACCCCTTTATTCGTCCAAGTAATTTAAGATGCAGTTCAGTTACAGTGGCAGAACTGTTCTCACTTGGGTTCAACATCTCAAGTTTCAAGTTGTTCTCCTGGTCCCCTTAGATCATCCTATTGATTTGCCAGGCATTGATTTACTGGGCTGCCCTGCCAGCAGCCATAACAACACAGTTTGTTTGTAGCTTTAAAAAATATTCCCAAACACTGCTCACAGATTACATTTGAGGAGTAGGCTCCATGGCTTTCAGTCAGATTTCTCTTTAAAAATATTTCTATGTAGAAACAAAAGAAAAATGTGTTTAATGTTAGTTGCTTTTCCCACCGATGAACAGCTTAGGCAAAGAAATCGGAATTAACAGGTTCATCTTAGCCTAGTAATGTGTTTTTTTTTAATTTTAGTTTGCACATGCATTATTTTTCTAGAAGATGTAATTTCATTCAGGTTTTTCATTTTAGTGCAAAGCTAACATGCTTAGACTTTTGCCTGAAGTTGCAAATATTTCTGTGCAGCACAGATGTGTCAGACAGAGATTGCTGAGCAGGCAGTTTGCAGTGGGATTCTCTGCAGACCCCTGCAGCAGGAGGCCCCACAGTTCCTCATCAAGGAAGTGAGCAGGTTACTGGAAACTCCATTAACTCTGTCTCCCCTCTGTTTCCTAGAGCAGCTTTTCCTTTGTTCCTCTCCCAGTGAAGTGACAGAGTGTCTGTGTGAACATGGGACAGCATCCCCAGGTCCCCACTCTGCCTGGTCACCCTTCACTTGGACGTGCCCAAAACCAGGGAGTGGACGTGGCAGCTGAGGACATGGTTTTGTGTTGAGCACACAATCATCTCAGACATCCTTTCCGACCTCAGTGATTTCATGATTCGAGGAAAGGTGTTAAAATAAGGAATTTCCTCCTTGCATGTTGATCTGCCTTGTGCAATGAAACATTGAAATCTTCAGCATGTTATTTTGATGTGTCAGTCGTGCTCTAAATATATTCTCTCTGGCCACTGCAGACTTAAGAAAAACCGTCCAAGTTGAAAGAGATTGTGAGATGGACAGGTGAGGAGTTTGTGTTCAGCCACAGCCTGAAGCAAAAGGCACATTAGGGAGGCTGCTGGGGCAGGATGCAGGGAAGGAAGGAGAATCTATCTGTCAGTTTTGATATAGAGAGGTTGGTGGGTTTGGGGGACTCTGGGCTCACTTCCACATCTGATTGTTGAGATAGAAAACTGAGGCTGGTTGTGTTCACAGAGTATTGGGTTTTTTTCCTTTAAAGTCAAGCAAGGTATGACAAAGCACCCAGGAAGCCTAGGGAAAAGCAACCTCTTCACTGTAAAGAAACACACTTCTCAGAGCTGCAAAGTGAGCCAATATTGAAAGTTCCCAGTGGCTGACATCAAGACAAGTGCCAAAAGTAAATGCAAGTACAGAAAGAGAGGGGAAATATCAGAATCACTGAGCTCTCAAGACATGTGGCAAACACAGAAAGATAAAACCTCTCTACCGGTAATAGCCAGATATAAACTATCAATTCCCATATGAAGCATTTTGCTACTGCAATGCTGAGCCTTTTGTCACTTTTTCCAGAAGCACTGATCATCTGGCATATAGAATACCATTATTTACCATATGTCTTCATGATCTAACTTGTCTTCCATGCTGGGTTTAGTGTACCAACCTTCCTGCTCTGTTACTGTCATGTCAACTTTAATTACTCTGCTTTTAAATGCTTACTACAGCAAAATGACTTTGCAGTGGATTAGTGTTTAGGAGTATCCACATTCATAGTACAGTCTCTGACTGGTGCATAACATGCCTTTGATTCAAACATTTAAAATGTCAGATTTAGGGCTTTTATGTCTAGAAAAGAGTATTTTATGATTTAATCACTAAAGACAGCTATACTTTAATAAATATAATTTTATATGTGGGAAATCCTATATTAATGCAAAAAAGAACATCTTGTTCTTAACATCAGCTGTTAAATTTTATAACAGTAAATTAATAAGCTTACTTAAAGGGACAATCCTTTATAAATAGTTGGGTGAAGAAGCACAGACCAGCCCCTGCTGCAAGAGGGTGCACATGTGATAAGTCATGCTTATACCTAAGATGAGCCATAAATAAGAATAGCTCTGCATTGATGCTTTTGTTTGAGAAAGCCCCAAGACTCATTACAATACAAATTGTGAGTTGTCTTTGCTACAGAATTTCCTGGTTTTTCTGGGGAACCAGACAATGGAGCTTTTGGAATCTTAAGTGTTTCTTATCAACTTCCCAAGAGGAAGCTCTGCTGTGATTACTTATGATTCAAATATGATCTGCCCACGGCTTTGGCCAAATTCCTCCATTAAAAATAGAAGCAACTGTACCTTGCAGTTCCCCAGTGTCTCACTGAGCTATTAGCTCTGCCTTACCACTACATTTTGCACCTGGAAGTGCACTTTTAAAAATAACCCCTGGTTCCAGTGCCATTCCTCAATAAAAGTTGCTTTCATCCTTTTGGTTTCCTGCCTCAGGAAGGATGGAGAGCCCAGTACCACACATGGGGAAAAATCTGGGAGCACAGCCAACAGCAGCAGCAGGAATGAAAGCCAAACACTGCGATTCCAACCGGAACAGTTCTTCCCTCTTCCTGCCACAGGAACCTAAAAACCTCCCTGGAAAGTCTTGGAATCAGGGCTTTCCTGAATAACACACACCTGTGGGTTATTTCCCTTGTGTTTGATAATGCTGCAGTGAGTGCAAGGTGGTCACTTCTGTTTGTTTCTTTTTAAAACAAAACTGGAGTTATTTGGGTGCCAGTTTTTGGCTTATTTTTTCTACCACTCTTGAGGTTGGGATTGAAGGCACTTGAGACAATAGTTTTTGTTCAGGCTTAGATGTTTGTTTTTTCTTATCTCTGTTACAAAATACCACCCAAACCCATAAAGAAGGAGGAAGAAAGTAAAGAACAACCTGCCTCTGCCCTAAAACCCCCATATAGCTTCATATTTATTACTATATTCTAAACTCCAAACTCTAAGTTTTCCACCCTGTGATATTGCACACTTCTAATCAACCACACACCCAGAATCCCAGTGCTATCAATCAATTTTGGAAGCCTTTTCCATGGCCTCAGGTCAAATGCAGAGCTGTCCTGGGAGTCAGAGCCTGTCAGCACAGAAAGTCTAAAATTCTCAGCATCCAGAACTCCAGCATTTGGGTTCTCAACAGGGAAAACAGTAATTCTTTTTTTGTTTTCTTTAAAGAAAAACAAACAAAAAAAAAAAAACCAAAGAAGACCTCTAGTTAAGTTTTGTAAGATGATGCTGCAAAGTTGAAATGGAAGGTACTCCCAGGTATCTTTATGGCCAAGTATTGTATTTGCATGGATCCCCGTGGCAAGGAGGAGTGGTGAATCTGGCTCCATGTTCTCTGAAGGCTAATTTATTATTTTATGATAATATACTATACTATACGATACGATACTATACTATGCTATACTAAAGAATACAGAAAGGATACTTAGTCAAAGCTAAAAAGATAATAATGAAAAGTCATGGCTCTTTCCAGTCTTGACCCTGATTGGCCAATAAGTCAAAACAACTCACAGCAGAATCCAATGGAACAATCACCTGTGGGTAAACAATCTCCAAACACATTTCAAAGGAGCAAAACACAGGAGAAGCAAATGAGATAATAATTGTTTTCCTTTTCTCTGAGGCCTCTCAGCTTCCCAGGAGAAAAATCCTGAGTGCAGGGATTTTTCCAGAGAATGTGAATGCCACAGCCAAGTTCTGTTGCCACTGCAAGCTGAAGCACCACTACTCATGTTTTGAGCAAGCCTAACAAAAAAACCATTGACCGCGCTGGAAGTCTTATAAACGAGTATTTATTTGTCTTCTGCAGTCATCCCTGTTTTGTGTTCCTGTGCCAGTAAGGAGCCTAACTTGAGGATAATTCGATGGAGTGCCGTGTCTGGGAGCCGCAGCGACGGGCGTGAAATTGTTCCATGAAATTGTTCCATCTCTTGGGCGAGCGGGAGCGCGCGGGCCATCTGCTGCACCCAGAGAACTCTGGGGACACTTGTCACATTGATTGCGCTCAGCCACGGCCCAGGCACGGGGAAAATACAGCTCCTCATTACCAGGGATCTTGTTTAACTCCAGGAAGTGGTAATTCAGAAATGAATGGCTTTTGGTGGACGTCTCTGGGAATCTTTAATTAACAGATTACTCTATTAACGCGCGCATTGTTTTCCAGGTGAGTGAGATCATTTGCCCCTGGGGCTTTTTTTTTTTTCCATATGCCTTCTGTTCCTCCAGCGAAATATGTAACAAATTGAAGTATTCATTTTGATTACATAAAGCACATGGGTATACAATTATATGAAAAGAAAGATGACATTTGTTGCCTGCCTTCCCTAAGGCCCCTACAGGCTTTGCCCTTCACTGAAAAAATAAGGCATAAAGTCATTAGAATACGTACTTTTTTTTTTTGCACATTTTATTTTTGGAAGGGTAGGTTTATATAGCAAAAGCCTTTACTAGAAACAACGGGATAATGATTCCTTACAAAATACACAATACATTTTGCTAAAATAATACTAAAATAACACGTTTTTCTCACAGAAGTTTTACATTCTTTCATATGTCAATCGTGTGACCATTTTGGAGCTTTTAGGAATGCATTTATTCAATGGCACCAAATTTATATGATAAATGTATATTAAAAAAATTAAATATTCATGTGAGTATAATCAGTTTATTGCTTAATTTTATTAATCTTTTTTGCTCATTATTTTATGCTTTACTAAGCAATTAATCTGCATTTGAATCCCTTTATATGTTTTACAGGAACACTTTCTGTACTGTGAAACAGTTTTTCAGCATATACTGGGCTGGAAGAACTAGTTCATTGCAATCTCAATATTTATTGGAGCATTAAATGAAACATTGGGGGAGAAAGTTAGCTTGCATAACTAAGATGACAACATCTACAAATTATATAAAATCAGTAGGGATTTTTTGAAATAAATTTTTGTGGTGCAACACGCAGAGGAATTTATTTGGAAAGAGTTCACAGAATTAATTTGAGGCAAGTCAGGAGTATGTGTAATGGTTGTGAAGAAGAGTTTCCTTTGGTTTTTCCATCATGGGACTTGGATGTAATCTCTGTTGAGGTTCTGCTCTTTTATTTTGTGTCTTCCGTCTCGGGGAATTTTTTTTCCTTCTTTCCTTCACCTAGCTGACTAAGACAAGGACTCCTGGCTATATCTAGACCTGGCCTCTCTCCCACTGCATTTTTTAGATGTGTTTTCTGTTTATCTTGCAGAAATTCAGCCCGGGGAACTTGAATTTGACCCAAGCTCTGGTTCTTCACCTCTGCTCTCTACATGTGGGGATGATGGGTTGTGTCTGCATTCATGATAACAACAAGTGGTTCCCTCTGTAGATTATTTTACTGTTGCTGTTTAAAAATTACTACATAAATCAGTCTTTAGATTATGCTGAATGTTTAGTAGGCTCTTTCCTACTGATCCTATTGGAAATGATGCAGGTGATCTTTCCAGCCTCATCAAGAAACCTGCCATCACTAGAGCAGACTAAGCTAGAAGACACTGTGACCAAAAAAACCATCCTGAAACCGCAGACAGGAAATTGGACTTGTTTTTCACAACCTAAGCTTTCCATCATGCTTCAAGTAAAAGAGCATTCCATGCCTTTTCACTGTTCTGAGCAATAGGGGAGCATGCATTTGTGTGCCTGTGTATGTTTGTGAGCTTTTGTGTTTATATCCAGCCACAGAAAATCTGTTCCTAGCATCAACAGCGCGTTACACATATTTCACATCGAGCTACTTTGTATTGCAACACCTGCCTCCCTGGTATTTTGCTCAGGGAGGGCTATGATGAGTGCTATCTTCCATATTATTAAAGGATAACATGAGCATTTGCTGGCATGTCACCGTAGCAAACAATGACTTGTAGCTCCCCTGAAAATTCACACGCGTTTTATTGCTGCTTGAGAAAATAACACACATCTCCACTGCAGTTCTAGTCATTTTCCTGATTGCTAAAGGATTTCCCCTCTATTACCTCTGCATTTTCTGTGTTGCCAGGTGTGAAATGAACAGAATCATAAAGTCAGGCTGTTTTGGAGAATAAAAACAACAGCACGGTCTGTGCTGCTGAAATGGCAGCATGCTGAAAGTGGAAAAATGCTAGTAGCTATTGGCAATCCAGCATACGTGACAGATAGTAGAGTGTGAAAGACGTATTTGCCAATTCTTGCAATTAAAGGCAGTTAAAATATATATTACTGCCTCAGGAAAATATTTCATCTTGTCCTTACATTTCAGCATGTGCTGAAGTCATTCTGAAGGCAATAGGACTGCTACACCTTGCTTAGAAGTAAATAATACTGATATTTAAGTGTTCCTTACATATGGCTGGGCTGCCAGGAGGTGACACATTTGCTAGTTGCAACAGGAGTTTCAGCAGTTACAAGATCACAGGTTTGATCCTGCTCCTGGTAAAACCACTCAGGCCTTGTTTAATATCCAATTCAAATAGCAGTTGAATCAGCTGAGGTGTGGCTGTGAAAGTCTAAAACTGGCTTGATCAAAGCTGTTTTGGAGATAGGATGGCGTATCTGAGGTTGGGAGGGTAAAATTCACCTAATTACAGAGAGAAAAGAGAGCTGTATGGGGAGCCAGGGGAATGACTTGGATATGCAAAAGGTGTTTATATACTGAATAATTTGCAGCACCTGGGACAATGAAGTTAGAGAAGCCTGGGTAAGTGACACAGCATTTCAGCTGAATGCATGGCTAATGCAGGTGAGCAGCAGCAGGGCAGGAGGGGCAATAATGCCCCCAAAGGGCCCTGACAAGCCCCACCTGGGATCCCCCAGCCCTGCCAGGGAGGCTGTTTGAGCCCAGCCCAGGATGCTCCTGCTGTGTCCTGGCAGTGGCTCCATGAGATGGATTCCTCTTGCCTGAGGTGCTGGTTTGCTCCATGGACAGCTTGGGTGAGAAAGGGGTGAGTAATGTGCTGGGGCTGTGTGCTCTCACTGCCTGATCTATGAATGGGATAACACCTCCTTCAGACAAGGTGCAAACACTTTAAATATATTGCAGGCAGCTAGAGTAGAAGAGATTTCATTAAGATTTCTTTTTGAAATACCAAAGGTGTTACCAAAATAGTGCACTTCTATTAAAAAAGAAATGTTGCTGAGAAAAATCACTTGTGAAAACCTTAGCCAAGGAAAAATTAGAGTGAAAAGCTTAACAACAGCAACAATGACAGAAAGAAGCATGAGAGGAGAAGCTGTGGATGTTGTTGGGGAGTACACTGGGAGCAGGGAGCTTGGGGTGCAGCTGCAGAGGAGCTGCAGGTCAAGCTCCATGTGGGACCCTGAGGCAAGAGGCTGAGAACTTCTCACCCTGTGCCCAACAAAGGACGCACATACCTGTGACACAGCCAGGTGAGGGAAACCCAGGGACACAGCAGGAGCCTGGGGAGAAGAGGAAGACTTGTGCCTGCCTGGACTGTGAGGGAATAAAAGCCCAGTGGGTGCTTTGCTCTGGGTCCCAGCTCAAAGGCACTACCTCAGGCTAGTTAATATTATTATATTATTATTTTGGAAGTTAGTTATTGCACCAAGATTTAATTACTTTGAAGATTGGGATGTTTGGGACTCTGCTAAAGGACACCTGGTCTGGTTTGTGAGTGGGGAGTGCAGGATGTTGAGTGGGGCACTGCTGGGTCTCTGGTGCCAGCAGGGAAGGTCTCTGGTGTTGAGAATGTGACTGCAAGAGTGCCTTCTGAATAGTCAGACTGAGAGGTTTCCTTTACAAAGTTTAAGATTTATAGTCCCTGAAGGAAACTCCTTGATCTGTGTTTACCCAACCCCACCCTGCCAGAGCAGACAGGGACTGGGTGAGCCTTTGCCATGGCTCTGCATGGCCCCATCCTCATTGTCTGGGTCGTACAATATGGACAGACTGGCAGAAAAGGGAGAGGGAGGGAGAAGAATAGGGGAGAGTTTGTTGTTTATTCCAGTCAAAACACTAGAAAGACATTAGCTGGTCTAGAGAGTAATAATTAAAATTTTGTGTGTTTCTCTTTGTACAAGCATGAGAATTCCCTGGATCCATGACCTCTTTAGTAAGTGGCAAGCTACAGGCAACAGGTTTTTCTCATTTAGCCTTCTTTCCCCTCCTATGAGGGAGGAGTAAGGAGCTGATGAGCAGCACCTGGGACACCTCTGTCTAGACAGGACTGTTTGCTTTTTATGGGAGAAACTGTTTTTCAGGGTCTGTGTGTGTACAGTTCCTAATGTAACAGAAATGTCTTTTTGATGCAGAAGCCATACAAAGAAAAAAACATTTAATTATAACCCATTGTGATTTATAGCTTCTGAGGGTGGGGGGAAATGAGTGCCAGAAGCTTATTGGTAAAGGAGGTAAGGCAAGGAGGAAGCTGCAGGAAAAGCTATCAGTTATCCTTTATTGTCTTTTGAGGAGGGTCTCCAAGTATTTGTAATCTTCTGCCTCAGAAGGAAAGCAAAGGGATCTGTTTCTGCTTATGAGCTGTGGAACAGATACCTATTTAACATGTTGGGCCATTAAAGGGTAAGTAGAGCATAAACATTTATGCAGGCAAATGGAAGACAGGCTAAGGAATTTCTGGTGAGGCTTTGGTTGGTTGGTGTTTGCTTTTATTTGTGCCTTTGAATTTGAATAGGTTTTAACAGAACAGTTTTAATTCTTCCTCTGTAAATGTACTGGAGAGCATGTACACAAGGGTAATGAAGTTTTGGGCTCTTTATAGTCCTTTTGGTAGGTGCAAAACCATGTTTTGGATCTTTTTACCATCACGGGTTTCTTGTTACCTGATCTCATCCTGAGTTGTGATTTATCCTTTATCAGGCTGTTCTGAGGCTCTGATTGAGTTTAGCATTGTTTGATACCCTGTGCTGTGCTGATGGCTTCATGTTTGAGCTCTGGCAGCCTCTGGCATCCAAAAACATAGATTCCCCTCTTTGTCACCATCTCCATTTAGGTGCCGTGCTCTTGGCACGTGGGCACCAGCAGATGCCACCGAGTGTGAAGAGCCATTTGGCACCTGTGTGCCAGTGCCCTTAAGAGGAGGGGCTTTGTGCAGAAGAGGCACAGCTCTCAAACTGCCCATCTAAACTCATTTTGCTTGGCACTGAGCAAACTGGCTCCGTTCTGGGCGGGCAGGCACCACGCCACGGCAGCAGATGGGGCTGAGGGAGGGGAGCACTCAGGAAACCTTGTCCAAGCACCATGTGCGTGTGTCTGAGGGCAGGGTTTCCAGCCAGCAGCCCCAGAATGGCTCCCTGTCCTCAGCTCCCAGCTCCAGCTTGAATGGCTCACTGATAGATTTTAAGATGTCAGCCCCAGTTTCAGAATGTGCTGCAGTTCTGTTGCTCTTGACAAAATTATTATTCTGGCCTGAATGGTGCACTTGTGCAGCACAGCCTGGGAATTGTAACCAACAGACTCACAGCATAATGATCCTAATATTTGTGTGGTACCATAGTCAGTATGCTCTGTTTCATATTTTGTGGCATATTCTCCACAGTGGGCGACCTAAAGAAAGTTAGAAACTGCCTCACACAGGTGGTAAGAAAATCACCAGCTAAATGCAAGGGTTGTAACAACCATTTCAAAATAGAAACAAATATATGCAAAAATATATTTGTTTGTGGCACTGGTGGAAAAGGCAATGCTCAAAATTAAAACAAAATCACAATCTATAATTACCTGTTTGTTATTACAAGAGTGGAGTGTTTTTGAGGCAGAACAGAAGTAAAGCATTTTATGGAGCTGGCTGCTGCGCCTGTGATCCAGCAGGGCTCCTGAGTGCCCCCTTTTATCACCTGATAAAAGCCCTGAACCCCCATTTTGGGTCACATATTGTCTATTTAAAAGTGACAAATACTGGAGGAATCAAAAGCCACTATTGATTCCACTGATGTGGGTAGGTGAGCAAACCCCTTCAACAATAACACCAGAGAGTGCAAGACAAGAGTTCTTCCAAACTTCATTGGGTAGATATTGCTTTACAAAAAGCACAATCATCCTAGAGGTACTGCATGTTCTGGATAAAGCCATTTTATCTTCTTGAGCTGCTGTAAGAATAAGCCTAACATTAACACTGAGGCTGGAGTGACAGGATCAACAAAGTAAAATCAAAAGAAAGCAAACAGGGTATGGACTGACTCGTGATATTCCTTGATCTGTCTGTAGTTGTCACACAGGGCAGTTGTTATTCTCATCAAAACAAATTATTGGCATTAATATCACTGTGCTGGCATCAGTTGTTTTCGTGATGCTTTGTCACTTCAAGGGAGGTCATTTTTCATACCCTCACTCAAGTACCAAAGTAGGATAATCATAATTTTTTTTCCAAGTTTCACTCTATGAAGTTTTCTTGAAGGATAGAAATACTTGGGGCCTGACTGGTACAGTTTTTTTGATCTGGTTTGTTTGGTGTTTTGTTTCTTTTAATCAGCTCCCAGATGAGAATGCCATTTGGGATGATGCAAAGAGATTAAATACGAGTTTTTCCTCTCTCAGCAGGAGAGAGGAGACTTGACATGCGTAAAGTTATATAACACAGAAGTAACTGCCCTGACAGTAATATAGTTACTAAAATTAGTAAAATTAACTATAAATATAAAGTAATATAATATAAATATATACTATATAATATGTAATATATAATATGTAATATTATATATTTTTTATATATATATTTATATATATAGCTTAAGAGGAGGCTTTACAATATCTGTAATGTACTGTTAACCTGTGCCTGGT
>JAWWMS010000002.1:452248-468830 GCA_035048045.1 Chlorospingus semifuscus | reverse complement strand
ATTATATTTTATATATTATATATATAATATATAGCTTAAGGGGAGGCTTTGTAATTTCTGTAATGTACTGTGAACCTGTGCCTGGTGTCAGTCTCTGCTGAGAACTCTGGGGAGCAATTTGGGGTGTCCTGTTTCTGGCAGTGTGGGCTCTGCCTGTGTCCCCAGCACTGTCCCTGCAGCCTCTGCCACTTCCATGTGCTAGAAGAGCAAGGATGTGCATGTCCCTGTAGGTAGTTTTCAGGAAAAAAAACACCAAATGCAGACAGTAATTGTATTTTGGGACCAGTGGGGAAGTGAAGAGACCTTGGATCTTGTTTGGTCGGTGTCACTTGGCTTAATTCAGCAGTTTCACTTTGCAGTGTAGGCAAGTCCCTGGGGTGGATTGCATTGCAGGTGCATAGGACTTGGAATGAGGTTTTCAGAAATCCCCATATGATCTGTTCAGGCAGCAGAGATCAACATCCTAATACCCTCAGACACTTGGCTTAGTTTTTTTTCTCTTCAGGGCAAAGGATTTAAAATATTATCCCAAACCTCTGGTTACCTGTCAGGAAATACTTTCCTTGGGAAATACGGAACAAAACCAAACTTGAACAAAGCTGCTGAATTTACTTTCAGCTTTGGGATTCACTACAATACCCCTTACACAGGTCCTGCATCTTGTGTCGCACAGAACCATCAATAACAAGAGCCAGGAATTGACTGGGGATCTGTTTTCCTCTAATACTGGCAAGAAAAGGGAAAGCTGAGACCAGCTAGGGCAAAGAATACAATCCCAGCCAAAAAATAAAACAAAAGCCCTCTACTGTTTTAACAATACTTTGATTTAAGTGCATTGCAATGTATCAGTATTTATTGTAGCAGGAGAGCAGCAACACATTGCCTCAGCCTTGCTGACTGAATGGTAATTAATGCCCATTCACAGAAATATATTGATGATATGTTTAGCTTGCATAGTGAGAGCTAGCATATTATTTTAGGATGGGGTTTTTTTTTGGCCTTCAGAATGGTGCTGCATATTGAGGTTTTATTTCCCTCAGCTATTCCATTACCAGAATGAAATGCCACCAGTTAATAGGATGGCAGAGTAAATGTCACAAGCTGAAGGGACCATAGGAATGTGTATTTGCCACATGTAGAAGCCGTGCTTTATTACAAGGCAATGTGGAATTTATGAGCATTGCTATAATATTCCAGATATGCCTCTCTGGTAATATCTGATATATATCAGTGCTAAAAGTCAGGATGCTGCAAAATCAGCTCCCTCTTGCTCTCTGTACCTTCCTTAGATGCTCTGAAGCTGTATAGTCCCAGTAATGCACTGTCAACTGAAGCAGCTAGAACCAGCCCCTGCATGTTATTTATTGGCCTGTGAATGCAGATTGCAAACACACTTTATTACCTGCTAATTTACCTCCTGCTGGCTGAAGGATGGCCAAAGTCTACTATTTGTTTTATAGGAATTCATTATGCCATTAACCTTTCACTCCTGTAGGCCACGAGCAAGAATCTCCTCAGTTAAATCACTCCTGTAATAATGCACTACAAATGAAAACAATGATTTATTGCACCCCACAAAGACTAATAAACATAAATTATATCCTAATGCTCTGCGTGCTGCAGGTGATTGTGTGCACAGCTAGTTGCTCTTTCCAAAGACTGTTCTGCTCTACTCTGAAACAATTTAGTAAGAATCATGCCCATTTTGGTGTTTGAGGGAACATTTTCACATCTTGCATTGAAATAACAAGGAAATCATCAAAGGTGATGGGGTTTCTGTATTTGGTTGTTTTTTTTTAAGGAGAAAGAAGGAAAATAAAGGGGAAGACAACAGAGTTTCCCCCTCTCCTTTCAGCTGTTGCTGCTCTCCTGTGTGGATGGCAGTGAAGGCACGACACATACTCCAAGGGTGATCCAAAAAGACATTTATATCCTTCCCTCTCCAAGTCAAAGCAAAACTTTCTGCACATTTTCTCGGGTTTCAATAAATGTTTTGTGACAGGGTGCCTCTGCAGTGAGTGCAGCATGACACTCTATCAGTTCTGTGTTTTCTGCACCTTTCTGACAGCCTAAAAATCTGTCCTGCCCATTTCAAGCATTGCCAATTAAAAAAAAAAAAATCCTCTGCAGTATGTGACATTCACCTTGATACCAGTGACATTCAGAGAGCCTGCTGATTTTTAAGCTAGTGATTAAGAACTGTCTGAAATAGTTTCACACATGGTTTGTAAATCCTCAGTCAGAGCTTTTCCATCAGTGCCGCTGTGAAATATTTCTCCTTGGCTTTGCAGGTGTATTAGCAAATTCCTTTGCAGGAACTCTCTGTCTTGAAAATGAAATAATATCTTTCCTCTTGTAAACATTTATTTTCTACAAAAACAAGAGCTGCTAGCCAATGACTATAATGTAGCACTAGATAGAGGTCAGCCTAGAACATGACCAGAGTAAACTAAGAATCCAGAAGTTTTCTCCCCTCAGAAAATTTCATGCTTAGAGCATGAAATACAAAAGTGAAATGATCTGATCAGAATGACAACATCTATTTACATGATTTCAATTGATCACATAAAGCAACAATTGACAGGGTAGTCTCTGTCCTGTTTAATTAAATGCTGTGTGTCTGAAAGGGTTGCAGAAAATAAGGGCATTTATTCTGTTTGTTTCCACATAGAATTGATATAGCTGATTTAAATCCTTCTGACAGTTTTTACCTACTGGGGGGTAAGGGGGAGAAGAACCAGTGCTGAACTCCTCTGAATCTCAAGTCTAGGTTACTGCCATCATGCTCTTAGTGATGCTATGCTCTTTTGATATTTTTTAGCTATGGAGCTGGATTTCAAAACAAGAAGAAAGAGACCTGGAGGGAGTTCATGGAGTCACGACTGCCAGCAGCAGCAATCCCAGTGTGCCCTGACCTGGAGGAAGGCTGCTCTCTGGAAGGTAGGCAGCATCCCATCATTTGGCTGAGTTGCCACTTGCTAAATGGAAACTCTTTTCTTGGAGGCTTGTTTTGCAAGTTCTCCTCAGCTCCCACTCAAAACTGCTCACAGGAGCACACAGCTGAAGGCAGGGTGCCGTCCTGTTAGTCTTGTACATGGAGGACAGCAATGGCATTAAGCTCTCCCATGGGCGCGGGGCACTTCAACCTGTATGGCTTGCTCTAAATCCCAGCTAACAGTGGTTTGTAGTTTGGGTCAGAATTTGGCTTAAAAATCTTGGTTAGCAACTCTAAATGAAAATAATTGCCCGTTTATATTGCTGCCACTAGGACTGAGTGGTGTGTTCAGAAGCAACACCCAAGGAGCCCAAAGGATGAATCCCACAGCTATGCCCAGAGCCTTCCTTGGACTAAGTGCACTTCTGGATCATTTGGTAGGGAATAATCCAGTTTAATCATATGCTTGAGGGGGAGGAAATTACTCCAATTAGAGTCTCTTTATTGTTAGTCTGAACAACTTATGCTCATCGTGTAGCTTAACATTGTTTATTTGAGTGGGACTCAGCCACTGTGATCTACGTACTAATAAAATTAGTGTTCACTTCTTTATCTGAAAAAATAGAGATGGTCAGTGGCACAACTGCTGTAGTTCATATTAATCCTGAGTCAGGGTGACAGTGGAGTAGTTGAAAGACTTCTTTGTTCTTTTTGTTGCCTGATTTTCAGAGAAAAATTTTTGCACTCGCACTTTATCTTCTTTCTCCTGTCCCACTCATCCAACACTTCTTGATAACTTCTGTATTTATTGGCCTGTTTCAAGCAAAGTTGGCAGCTCTGCCTGAGCTGGGGTCTCATAGCTGTGAAGTGCCAATGGTTTTCATTAAAATCACTGTTTTGGCACGTGCTGTAATATGCCTTTGGTGAAGGTGGAAACATTCCTTGTTCTGCCTGCCAGCAGCCTGAGTACCCACACGGCTCCGGGCACAGTGTGTTTGTCTGGCAAGGAGGGAACAAGTAAAGGTGCACAGAAGAAGCTGGGGACGATCTGGGGGTCCTGCTAGGAAGAAGAGGGAAGTGGATGTTTGTTTGTCATGATAGAGGAGGAGCTGGGAAAAGTGGGATCAGCAGGTGAGACTGGAGGCAAAGGAGCTCGATTTGCAGTAGTAAGTGGGTTAACAGTTTACAGACAGCAGCGAAGATGGATGTCTCAGATGTGCAGGAAATCAGGCTTCATTAGCTCTGCTCCTTGCAGAAAAACATGTTATTAATTGCCTTTGGTCTCCAGGGGAACCACTAGCCCCGTTTGAAACTATTCTGCTGCTTATTGTCTGAGCGCTGAGGCATGCTCTGAACAGAGGGATGCCTTTGATGCTGATAGATCAAACTCTGCCCTGAAATCTGCTGAGATGAGGAAGCCTGAATCAGCAAAGCCAGCTTTTAAGGAAACAGAGATCCCTCTGTGGAATAAAGAAACAAGTGCTGCCAGACTGGAAATATGAAGTCTGTGCTCTTTAAAGCTCAGCGCTCTCTGGGGCCCAGCCAGCAGCCTGGAGGACAGAGGAGAAATTACTTGAGGATTTCCATCCAAGGAGGAAAAGAGCCCTAAGTGACTGTGTGTGGGAGTGCAAGGACAGCCCGATATGATGTGTGGGTAATGCCTGTTCCCGTGCTTGCAGGCTTGGAATACACAAAGCAGCAGCATTAACAAATGCTCTACAGTGATAGGAAAAACTGCCTGGGACTTTTTTTCCTCTAGCTCCTAGTACATGTTGAACCTGTATATTTAGTTTGAGGCTTTACACCTGTCCTTTTGGGTAAGAATTCTGACACTAAGAACTGTCTTCTGCACAGATGAAGTCCAAGTCATGACTTTTTTGTTTGTTTAATCTCTTAAATATCTTACAGTGAAGGTCTGTGAGAGGGCAGCAAAAATGCTGCATTATTGTTGAAGAACTAGTTCCCAGCTCTGATTTTGTTCTTCAGCTCACATCCTGCTTGTCTTTGCCTTTTTTCTTTCACTATAATAGCCCAATACAGGTCTGGTTATTACTTGCAAAGGTAACCACTTTGTAGGTGTGCCTGCTGAAGGTGTGTGACCTAAATGATTGGATGCTGCTAATTTACAGGGAAACATTTATGTACATGAACCCATCCTCTGTGGTTCTCCAGAGAAGTATGGTACATTTTTCTCTGTGAGTTTATCTGAATCTTCTGGGGTGAAATCTTCAAGTGGATGGGCTCTGGTTTGGTGCTGCAAGTTTGTGATGCAGTTGTCCAAACCCCTGGCAAGCTTCACACAGCAGCTGCTGTGTTCCCTGCTCATGTGTGAGGAATTGGGAAGGAGTTTTGAATGAGTTAGAGGCAGGACCTCTGAGTTTTTCACATGATGCAATTTATTTTTCCTATCTTCTCCATAGGGAGGAAGGGTGAGTTCGGCTCACATCTTCACTGCACGGTTCAGAAGGTCACAAGACCTTTAGTTACAAGATTTTTAAGGATTTATTGACCAGTAAAACACTATCAACAAGGATATTTATGTTTTTGACCCAATCCTCAAATATTTTGTCTTATGGACTCATGCTACAGTGTAAGCTTTCTTAGCCAATCATGTTAGGGCACACAAACCTACAGTATCGTACTCTAAAACTCTAAACTTTTCTGTGTCTCTCCTTTAAACTGTAAATCCACATTCTCGCTTCTAACACCTATGTTTGGAAGCCTTTTCCAAGGTCTCAGATCAAATCCTGTGTTTAATGCTAAGCTTTGGCTTCCAGGCCCAAAGTTCTGAGAGTTCCCTGCATTTCAGATTCCAGCACTCATTCTGCTCCTGAAGGAACACTTTGAGCAGAGGCAATAACACACAAGTGGAATTTGCTTTGAACCACTACTCTCTTTTCCAGAACTGATGTAACAGGAGAATGTTTTTGAAGGAATGGACAGCATAAAGCACACATTACCCGTACAGAGCAACATATGACTGATTGGTTTTCTTAATGGGTTGAGTTTTAACACCTTACAGTTGATAAGGATGTTTAAATTTTAGTTGCTATGTCATAATTGTCAAACAGGAGAGGTCTCAATTATATGGTAGCATAATTACATGTTTTAGAAATGTCTGGACATTCACTCAGAGCCATGGTCTGGTTGACAAGGTGGTGATTGGTCAAAGGCTGGACTTGATGATGTGGGAGGTCATTTCCAATCTAAGTGATTCTGTGTGATAATAGCTTAAGGGCAAAAGAAATTTGGGAGGTTTAGTCAGTGGAATACTTATTTTGTGCAAACTTTGGAAAGGCATTAAAGCAGACAAGTACATTAACAAACTTAAAGTAAGCTTTTTATTACTTAATATTTTTTCACCAAAATTCAAAGCTTTGGCACTCTAAGTAAAGCAGAAAGTGGAAATCTCAGCAGAGCTGCATTAATTTTTCAAGCCCTAATGTGCCAGACAGGGAATAAGTTATTACATCTGTTGCCCTCTGGGAGGAAGAATGAAAAGCACAGAAATGATTCTTCGCTGTTAGGATGGAATAACTGGATAATAGCTGATATAAGCAGCAGCACTGCTGCAGAAAAGCTTTACAGCAGCTTGTGTGTCATCATTAGGAGTGAGCATTTCTCTGTATAACTAGTGTGGCAAGACGAGGAAACATGGCAGGGCTTTTTTGTTCTTCTCACGGGGCCCTTTACAATTATGGGGGAATTTCAAGCGAGCGCCTCGTGTGCAGCTGCTGATGATCTGTGTGAGACACTCTTTTCTTCTCAGCCTGTAGACATTGCTTTCAGGATCCACAGGCACAAACACAGCTGTCCATGGCAAGTTTATGAGGGCAATATGGCACTCCAAGCTGTGGTGCCTCCAGGCAGGTTTAGGGATTTGTTTGCCACAAGCCTGGCTCCTGGGTGGGCTCCTGGAGATGATGAACTGAGTCCCTAAAATCCTCGTCCCTCTGACAGGCAGAAACATGTGCTGAGTTCTTTGGTGACTCGTTTTCCAAGGGAGAGCCCTGGAGGCCTCTTATTAATGGTTGTCTTCTCTGTAAATACACTCATAAAGTACTGTGATAACGTGGCAAATAAACAATGATAACCCCAGAGGAAAATGTGGGATTGTGTGTCCATGAGCTCACCTGGGACTGAATGTACCAAAGCACCATCCCCAAGCTTCACTGGTGCCTCAAGCTAAAGTATCTCAGTCTTTTGTCATCCCCAAGAGGTAGGAAAAGGCTTCAGTGACAGGGCATGGAGCCAAGGAAGAAAAACAGTGTGGATTTTTAGCAGGCTCTTTATCTGCCGGTCTCCTTGGAACATCAGATATTACAGTGGCACGTGGATCTGGAAAGGCACACGGACAAAAGGGATGAAAGCACTTCAGGCCTTCTCAGATCAATGTCCTTTGTTGGAAGAAATATTAGAATGCAATGTATAGATTTTTATCCTCACCTCTAATTGATCTTAGTGCAGCCTTATGTAGCATGCTTTGTTGTGGGTGCTGCTGGCTTGTGGGTCAAAGAAAGCTCATTTCTGATGGAACCAAGTGAACTGAGGGTTTCCATGCACATTTCTCTCATTAACACTGAGCTGATGCTGCTTCTCTGGCACAACCCTGCCTTTTGGGGGCTCGTCTGAGGTACAGCAGGCTGTGACAATTTGCTGTGCTGCAGGATGTAATGCATAAACAATTTGAAGGCCAATGTGAGCTAATAGAGGAGTAATTTCAAACTAAACCTTATGGAAACATTCTGTCCCTGATTTATTGCAAGCACCATCTAAGTGTATTGAGGCAGACTAAGGGTAGTCCTCTACTTTTCCCTGCAAGCATTCTTTAATTTTCTTAATGCTTTTTTTGGTTTTTTTTTTGTATTGAGCAATGCCAGGGCAGGTATCAGTATGTGGATTTAGCTGAAATCAGCTTTTTTAAAATGTGGCTCACCACTCTATTTGATTAAGGGTTATTGGAAAGCTTCCACCTGTACTGTGTAGATTAGCTGTGCCTTAAGCCTTATGTAGCTGATTTTAAGAGGTTGTCACTAAATTGTGGCAGGTCATGTGCTCATATAACTTATATCAGCATTGTCCTTGAAAAGCCAGTGCAGCAATTCCACTGTGACATGGTTGGGAGTGAGGAATCCTTCTGGTCACAGCTTTGACAGTGGTGCACCGAAGGTGAAATCATCTGTCTGTAAATACAGAACAAGCATGAACAAGCATGTACATTTATTTTCTTTGTTGTGTAAAAAAACATAAAGAAAAAAAACCCCAAAAAATTAATAGCCTTGCCTCTGCTAGCTTGTAATTAGCCCTACATATGGAACTAAACATCAAACCCCCAAACTGTGCACAAATTAGTCTTTGATTCCTGAGATCTGTCTACCTCGAGAGGGGAACCGTAGTTAAAGGCAGCCAGCAGCTCGGGGAAGGCAAGATCTGCAAGTGCTAAGAGTAAAGCAATTATAATAAGGGGAAGCTTTTCCAGTGTGAAGGGTAATCTGTCTCAGAGGTAGATTAGCACTGACACATCCCCTTTAGACGAGCAGCTCAGAACTGACAGCCATTTGGAATTATGTCTGGAGATGCTGTCAACACCCCCACGTCATGAGAAGGGGGATCGTGGTCTCTTGGCTGCCTGCAGTTGCAGCCATCTGCTTGGATGGTGGGTTCCTGCTCTGGGCTGGGCTGGAGTGGTTCTCCAGGACTCCATGGGTGCCAAGCAGCAGGAGCTTGAAAAGAGCAGGCTGTGTGTCTCAACACACACTGACTGCAGCTTTTGTTAGGAGCCCTCATTCTGCATGACTGCAGCAGCATCACAGACAGATCCTTGGTTTGCTGGCGTGTGGTGATGCTCACATGTCAAAGCAGAGACAAATAAAACAGATTTTGAGGGCCTCTGTACCTGCCAAAATGCAGTGCAGTGGGGCACCTCAAACTTAAAATAGTGTGGGGCAATCCAAATGTCCTCAGGAGAGCCATCTCCTGAGATTTCTAGATGAATAGGAAAAATCACTGCCTTTTCACCACCCACTGAATCAGCTGGAATTTATGGCATAAAATTGCTCAATCAATTCCAGAATGGGGAAAGTCAGTCAGAATACCTAATTACATGGTTATTGAATATGGACAGAGCAGTCTTTTAAAAAAATAAAATAAGATGTAACTGTGCCACAGAAGTGGAGAGATCTGCGTAGCTGGGAGGCAGTGCAGCTGTAAGGAATTTTATTCAGATGCTGTGTGGCTCACTTTCAGTTCTGTTGGACACTTAACAACAAAATTACTTCACTTTAGGAGAAAAAGCAGCCAGTGATTATTATTTCACTAGGTCTTCAATATATTAATTCTGATTCTTACCTTACTTAACTGGGTTTTTTGCATTTTTCCTAAAAGTTTTTTCAGAAGAAAAAGGGAAATGCAGTAATTTTGTACCTAAATGAAGCAACAGTGCAGATACACCAGAAGTGTAGTCATTGCATCACTGCTGTTCTCATTTGTCTTGTTGGGGAATGATTGTGTATAGCATTAGAAAGTTTTAAGGTTAATGTCTAACCTCACAGATTTCTGGAGACCCACCTTGCAGCCTCTGTAAGACAGATGCTTTTACAGGGCCCCCAGGAGGAGACACTGTAGGTGGTATTGGACACAGATCTTCCCTTTGCCAAAAGACTGTGTTTTAAAGTGTCTTTTTTTCTTCTAACTAGAGAAAATTGTGCACACTGCTCCATCCTTCCTTGTTTTAAAGTGTTACATTCGGTTTTTCTGTCAAAGATCTGCTGTTATCTGTCTTTTTTCCCTAAGAAGCCCAGTTTCTTCTGGCATGTAACTGTCTTTGCTCCTGTATATTTCAAACATGTCTACCTTTCCTTTTTTTTTTTCTCTTATAATTTGTTTCATTTCCTATATCCCTGATTTTTAACACAAGCATGCTGGTAACTGAATAATGCCACTACCAACTCCCAAACAAGTAGGAATAAAGCTGATTTTTTTAATTTATGTTTTGATAAAATTGCTTTGGAGTTATAAAACACAGAGCAGGTTTCTTGTAGGGGGATACAGTATGGGTAAATGAAGGTGGTATAGAATGTAATCTTACCCCCTAAAGAGTTGCAGCTGGGCCAATTATTAGAGATTGGGAACAGGCCTGATGTTAACAGGCCACACCTGTAGCCAATAAGAAGAGTGTTATAAGAGTGGATTGGTGGGAACTGGAGTCAGTTGGCTGCTGTGAGAAGAAGGAAGAGTCAGTGCCTAGAGGAGCTGTCTATGAGAAACATCAAGGAGGTACGAAACTCTAGCAATATGGAACCCTTGCAATGAATGTAATGATAACAAGTGGTGACCCCGGCATGATCAGGGAGAAAAATGGCCTAGTGGATTCGGGAGAAATGACCCTGATGTGATTTGGGAAAAAGGACTTAAATACTAAACTGTATAACCCCGTGCATTCAGGATGACCCTGTGGATTCGGGGACAAGGACTTGACTATATGACCCTGTGGATTCGGGAAAAGGACTTGAATACTAAACTACTGGTAAAATATATCAATTGCAGCTGTTAATGTTTGTTAAATATGAGTATAAAAGATTTTGAAGATAAGTACTTTGTAAACTGAGAAAAGCTGCAAAACTGAACTAACACTCAGAAATATATATATATATTCGTACTGTAATATGTTGTCTGAACATTTGTATAACTATTAGTTCTGAATGAAATATATGAATATGTCATAATGTTAATTTATTTGAATATGTACTTCTAGAAATGCTGCAACTCTGTAATTAAAAGAAAAAAGGGGAATTGTAGGGGATACAGTATGCGTAAATAGAGGTAGTATAGAATGTAATCTTATCCCCTAAAGAGTTGCAGCTAAACCAATTACCTGATGTTAACAGGCCACAGGTGTAGCCAATAAGAAGAGTGTTATAAAAGAGTGGATTAGTTGGCTGCTGTGAGGACAGGGAAGAGTCAGTGCCTGGAGGAACTGCCTACAAGAAACATCAAGGAGGTACAAAGCTCTAGCAATATGGAACCCTTGCAATGTACTGACAATAGAACTCTTGCACTATAATGACAACACTTGTCACACTGTTACGCTGTCCCTAACCCATTTTATTGCCTTTTCCACAACCCTTGTTACACAGGAAGGAGGGCAGGATGTTTGAGGAAATGGACAACAGGGTGGAAAAAAATTCTGTTCTATATCTCAGCACCAGGGCTGAGGCCCTTATCCCCTGTCTGGCTATTTTCACTTGTCCAGCTGAGCTCCCTTTGCCTCCAGTGTGAAAAAGAAACATTTTAGTGTGATTTATCTGCCCAGGTTCAGATGCCTGTTTCAGCACAAGATGAATGGCACTGTTAGTGTCTCTTCCTCTTCCCTGGTACCTGTTAAGGGGGTGCAGGACAAGAAGACACAGTGCAGTTATCTACAGCAGGAATGTCTGCTTTTGTTCAGATTAATCCCATTTCTGGTATCTCCATTTCACCAACATACTCTTCAAGCTGACGCCATCAGTGCCATGAAGCATAAAACTGGGCCTAAAGCTAACACAAATGATGGATATTGTGTCTCAATAGCCTGAAATAAATCAGGAAATTGCGCTTGCAGCTGAAGGCTGAGTTGGTGAGAACTCACCTGTGCCTGGTCCATCTAAGGAGAAAGACACCAGGGCAGGAATCCTGTGCCATTGCCATTAGCATCCTTGCTCAATTTTTAAGGTAACTTCTTTCAGTGGATAAAGACAAGTTTAACCTGATGATGAATGGCAAGAAAGGAGATTCCAGCATTTCCATTTTTATATTCACACAGAGGAAAAAAAAAACCCAGTTTATTTCTTGACAATGTCACTGAATTTGTAATGAATTGGTGTAAATTTTGCCACTTTATGTGACTGTAAGGGAAGAAGAAGCTGAATTTCTCAACACAGATCCCACCTGTCTGTGAACCCTTGACCTGACAGTGTGGAAATGATTACAAAACCAGACTGGTTTCCTTACTTAATTTACTGAATGGTCTGAAAGGAGCTTTTATAGGAATCACAGAAAAGCTTGGATATAACAGTGGGTTGGCAGTCCAGGAACTCTTTTCCTTCTGTTTTAAGCAGTGCCCTTCAGAGGCTGCCGCAGGCTGCTCTGGTCTCCTTATTTTTTAGAAAACTAAAATAAAATACATTCATTTTGTTATGGAAGAGGTTCTTGCAGTAAATGCCTTTTAATTTCCTACTAAATAGGAAGTGATCCAGAAGTGTGCTTGTTACCTTGACCAGTAAAAATGGGTAAACTTTAGAACCTGATGTTTTGTGATTGTTTAACTAGACTGTGACCCAAGCCAGGCCAGCACAGCTGAGGTTTAGGATGCAGTGGTGGATTCAGGCACACCTGAGTTAGCTGGGACTGATACCCCAAGGGTTCAGTACCATCCACAAGCCGACCTGGACATCTCAGCCGCTACATTAAATTGAATTTTGTCCCCAATTCCTCTGCAATGTCACCATTCCCATCATTATTCCTGCCTGTTGCAGTTAGTCCCTGACCAGCAGCACAAATACACCCAAATTTTGTAGAGAGGGCTCATCTATAGTGAAATAGAGCAGCAGCAATGCCTGTGTGCCTGACCATCTTCTAAATAAATCCTCATTTCTAGCAGTTTCAAATTCAGCAAGAAAAACTGGTCTGATTAGCCTGATGTGGAGGTAAAACTCTGGATGAGAAGTACCCTCCAAATAAAAAGCTTTGAGGCCTTTTGTTAACAAAAAGGTCATTGATGGTTTAATGCCCATTTCCCAGATGCCACATTAATGAGAATAAACTCATTTAAAAGATTTGTGATAAGTAATTAAGCTACTGTAGGACTGCTTCAGCACATTTCCCATCACTCCAAGGGCAAGGAAGAATGAGAGGAATGTTTTCCTGTGTGAGCAATAATGAGAGAGCAAGGAGAATCATTACTGCTTTCTGCCTGGGTGTTTTGGTGGGCTGGTTCCTCCCTCCACCAGGCCTGTTTGCTGAAGCTGGGTGCACTGTAAATGAGAATAAAGCTTTGTGAATGACTCTGCAGAGGCTTCCAGGGCCCTTGTGCTTTGTTGGTTGTGCTCCATAAGGAGAAATTGAGGGAGTCAATGGAAGCCTTGGAGCTGTATGTCACCCATGTCACCTGTGTGTCCTGGGATGAATCCAGCAGGAGTGGAGACTCCTCAAAAAATTAAATCAGAGTCCCTGGAATGGCACCTTTAGCCAAAGAAGCAACCCAATGCCTCAGTTTTCCCAGCTATTATGCTCTGAGAAATCAGGTACTTTTCTCTTTATGGCCCCTGAACCTATAATATAATGAATTTTTACTATATTAATTTCTTCCCAGTTGACATCCATCTTCCCAAATCTTTCACATTTTCTTAGTCTTCCCTTTTATATTATTTAGAAGCTACAGACTTTTCTGACTCTTCCCTGCCCACCCTACAGGAAAAAAAAATCAGTTACTAAGGACTGAAGGGAAAGAAGCAAACCCCACACACCCTACACCTTTTTGTCTTCCAGTTTTACATCAGAACTGGCTTAGCACACAAGGAATTAAATAAAAAAATGAGCTTAATTCAGACAAAAAATTTGATTTTGAAAGGTTATTTGAAAGCTAAACTGTTTAAATTGCTCAAAGTAATGTTTTTGTATATATTTCCATTTGGAAGTTGAGTTTTCAAGAAGACCGCTTTTTTTTTTTTTTTATTTTTTATTTTTTTTCCAGATGCTTTGGGTAATTAAAGGACAAGAAGCTCTCCTATTTGCTCACATAAAGCATCAGCATGACTAAACTTCACTCTCCCTTGGCCCAAGGAGTTTTGGATCAAAATCAGCAATGCTTTCCTAGAATCCTGGTCTGCCTGATTGTGGATTTCACTCCATAAAAGCAAACATTTCCTCCACCAGCACTTTCTAAAGACACCTGAAGTGACGATTTTCTTTTTTAAAAGAAACAATTCTCTGAAAGACCTCAAGAAGAGAATCCCAACCTTCATGGTCAGACCAAGAAAAGTGAGTTTGTAAATGGAACCCCTTTGGTTGTGCCTCTGCTGCTGATGAAAGGCAATGAAAATGGGCTGAGTATGGAGGACCAGGCTTAAGGATGTTTTGTCTCAAACATTCTGATTATTGCACCGTAGGGGGATACAATATAAGAAAACAAAGGTAGTATAGAATGTTATCTTACCCTCTTAAGAGTTGCAGCTTGGTTAATTATTAAAGATTAGGAGCAGGCCTGATGTTAACAGGCTGCAGCTGTAGCCAATCAGAAGAGTGTTATAAAAGAGTGGATTGGTTGGTTGAGGGGAACTGGAGTCAGTTGGCTGCTGTGAGAATAAAGAAGAGTCAGTGCCTAGAGGAGCTGCCTACAAGAAACATCAAGGGGGTATGAAACTCTAGCAGTATGGAACCCCTGTAATGTAATGACACTAGAAACTTTGCAATTTCATGATAACACTGCACCAGGAAAACTGTGGTTAGAAGTAACTTCAGGTACCCTGTGGAAGTGTGCTGTAAAATATTAAGGACTTGTTAGGCAGAATTTTTGAGAAGTTTGTAGGAGGAGCAGGGAACTTGATGATGTCCTTAATGAAGTCCTTAAAGTAAAATTAATGTCTTGTTGGCCAAACTCCATGAGAACAAATAGTAGGCTGATTGCTGGAGTTAAAGCAATTTTATTATAAAAGCATGAGTTCCCTGGGACTGGGCTGGAGTTTTGGTCAGTCTTAGGATAATTTATGACCAACATTGTGCCCTTGTCCATGGCCATGACACTGAGGATCTAAGTTACTTGGAACACCTGGAATAAATGTATTGGGTTGCTTTCACCTGCTTTGGTGGTATATGTGCAGAATAACTGTGAGATTTGAGCATTTTGGCTGACTGGAGGCAGCTGTGGTGCTTTTGGGCAGCTGAACTTCAGCTGAAGTATTTACAGCTTGCAGAAAAATGCCTGACATTTGGAAGGGATGTGCAGTGCTTAAAGATCTCTGATTTAATGTGTTGTAAGAGATCCCTAGGTGTGGGTGCTTTCAAGTTAAGATCCTGGGAGTTTTCAAGTCAATGGATTTGTTTAGCTACTGGAGTGAGTTCTTTTTGGCTAAACATATGGGAACTTTTCAGCCTAATTGGTTTGCAGCTGTACATCACTTTCATGCTGGAGAGAGGTCTGCTCTCTCCAGGAGGCTGTTTATTCTACTTTCCCAAAAGCTCTGGATAAAAAGGAAGAAATGTCCAGTGGTTTAGATGTTAGTTTGATGCTGAGTTCTGATTTAATTAATTCTGTGAAGGGCTGGGGGTTGCTTCTCCAAAAAGCCACGTGGAAATAAAATTTACATTATGCATAACTGGATCCAAAAAATATGCCTCTGACAAATTTTGGTCCCACTTTATTCTCAGGCTATGCTCATTAAATTAACATGCCCATTTGTATAATTCTGGCACTTTAAACCCCAGTGTCTGGAGTGGTTGGTTCAGGAATGCATTGGAATGTCTGTGTTGAGTAATCCATGAAGTTTTCTCACATTCTGCATTTCAGACCAAAGGTATTGGAAACAAATTTTAGTTACATGTCTGTGAAATTAATATTAGAAACAGGGAATGTGGTTTGTTCTTGATACCGTCTCAATCATTTTGTAATTGCTGTTTTAGGATCCTTTTGGCCAGAGGTTACATTAGAACCACTGTAATACTTATCCAACTTTCATCATTTTCAATAATCACTTCATGAACCCTGGTATATGTTTGGCCCCTGTGGTTCAAGATGAGAATGCTCTGAATGTGAAATATGAGGGCAAGAAAAGTAATTTATTTCCTTTGGTTTTTTTTAACAGGTCCTGTATTTTGAGATTTGATTGTGATTCCTTATTTCTTACATACATTCTCAATTTCCTCTATAATTTGTGTTTCTTATGTGATACCTTTTATTCCAGATTTATTCTTAATATTTCAAATTCCTGTTCCTGCTTTCCTTTACTCTTTGTTTATCCATTATCTACCACATAATCTGTTTTCCTCCACTTTTATTCTTTTTTGTCTAAAGTTTTTTAACTTGTTGTGTGATGTTTTATTCTATACACAGTTGAATCAAAATTCCCACATCTCCTTTGTAAATAAGCAACAAAACAACAAAAACTACAAACCACGCACAACACAGCACAAAAAATACAACGCACACATTTCTTTTGGAGTAAATATAAAAAAAAACTATTGTTGTCAATAGCAAAGAGCAAAAGTGACAGGAAATCCTGAGGGTTCTCAAAGACGTTTTCCTATTCTATACTTTTACAGATTAATATATGTACTAAAAATGCTGGGATGTAGAAATAAACATTTGGAAATTAGAGGCACTTGCCCTGGCCAGTATATGTACTAAGGTAAAGGTGGTGAGAATTTACTGGCTGACCAAAGCAGCTTTTTGAAAGCAGAATGGTCGGAAATTCATGTGAAAGAAATTACCACAGGGTTCAAAATTACTAGAATATTCACTTTTAAAACAGGTATGTGCTGGTGGTATCATTGTCAAGCTGTCAGAATATTTTTTTGTTATCTGTTCTGGTTTGACACCGGCACAATACCAGTGCCCCCCATGAAAATACACCTCCCTCCCTGGCATCTGCTGTGAGGTGATACCCAGGAATAAAC
>JAWWMS010000002.1:431363-450333 GCA_035048045.1 Chlorospingus semifuscus | reverse complement strand
AAGAATAGAAGAAAGGATTTCATCAGAAGGCTAGCTAAGAATAGAATAGGAAAGAATGATAACAAAGGTTTGTGGCTCAGACTCTCTGTCCAAGCTAGCTGACTGTGATTGGCCATTAATTAGAAACAACTAACATGGGTCAATCACAGATCCACCTGTTGCATTCCACAGCAACAGATAATGATTGTTTACATTTTGTTCCTGAGGCTTCTCAGGAGGAAAAATCCTAAGGAAAGGATTTTTCATAAAAGATGTCTTTGACACAGGTGTAACAGGGGCATGCCAGAAGGAAACCAGATGTGCAGTGTGTGTCAGACAGCTCTGAAGCCACACACCTGCTGCACTGTGTTGCGGATCCTGGGCTTCACACACACAGATTTTGGCTGTGCAAAGTATGAACAGCCTGTATCAAATGCTTCAGAGCTGCTGCAGGTGTGGTTTGACTACAGAGCAGTTGTAAAAGGTCAGGCAGGCACAGGGTTTAACATCCATACATCACACAATTACTGGCTCCCTGTTGCAGCCCTGACTGGGGACGTGTGTGCTGCACTGGGTGTTGATGACAGGGGAGCTGTTGTGCTCCCCTCTCCACATTTGCATGTGGAACTCGATTTGGAGAAGGTAGCTGGAATAATAAAAAGCACTAGCAGCATAGTTAGTTACTCTGTGGTTATGATTAAAAGGTGCTAAAGCTGGTTAATAAATTCTGGAGATTGCCAACACGTCCTTCAGTATTAACTGCACGGGTGTGGTAAGGAAAAGGTGTGGGAGGATAACACCATGGAGGGTCCCCTGAATTTGATTAATGAGAAATCAGATATATGAGAAACACAGAATATCTGTTTATTCACAGGGATAAAAAGTACAGACTGTCTTGAATTTCTTGGGTAAGGGAAAGAAGTGTAAGTATAGACAGTCAGAGCACAGGCAACTGATACTGTGTAGAAACAAACAGAAAAATCACAAAATCCCCAAGTGAATAAACAAAACCAGCAGCAAAACCAACACCAGACCACCAAACAATGAGAAGAACTGAAAGCCTTTAGAGTTAGGGAAAGAACTTGGCAAAACCGGCAGAACAAAGCATGCCTGGAAATCTCCCAACAGATCTTGGTAACATCTGTGTTTTTAACTGGAGAGACTGAATTGCTTGTTTGTTAATTAGGAAGGCTGGTATGTTGCTGTGAGGAGTTTGAGATGGGAATAATAAACCTGTCATGAGGATTACCATTCACTTTTCCTAGATACATATTTCTGCTCAAAAGTGAGATTCCAGAGGAATGTTTGGTCATCACAGTAGCCACTGCGTTTGGTACTTCTGTGTAACAGTTGGGAAAAGGCATATTATCAAGTGCCTTGAAAAAACACTTTATTCTTTAAAGAGGCATTCTTTGTTATAGCTGGGCATTAAATATTCCTGGCCACAAATACTTTTTACTTCAAACAAATTCCAGTTTGAGAGGAAACACCACCAGTCTTCCAAGGGCTAAGAATAATCTTGGCTAAGGTTTGGGTCTTAAGAGCTAGGGTGAAACATGATCTTGGCAAAAATCCTAGATAGAAAATTCTTTAATTTAACAAACTCACCAAAATGAAGGGTTGATGGTAGGAGAGGGAAGCCCCCAACCCCCTTTCTTTTGTTCTTTAGAAATAGAAATACCTGCTCTAGTTGTTAGATTGCTGGAGGATAAATAGCTCATCCACCATGAGCCTGTGCCAGTGTAAAGAACAATTCCACAGGACTTCTTACATATCCAGGTAGAGAAAGACCAATTTTACCTTCAGCACATTAAACACTGCAGTCTGGAGGGTAGGGCACGAGGAAGGTATTTCTCTGCACATCATCAAACCCTTGTTAATTGTGCTCCAATTAATGGCAGCTGCTAACACAGAATTTCAGATATTTTCAGCAGAGGGCAACAGCTGATGTCCTTAATATTTGTTCTGCTAGATCCAGGTAAAGATCCACAGTTCTGAGTGGCTTTCAGTGCATGAAGAATGAAGTTTGTGTGTTGGGCTTCTAGAAGAAGTGCAGACAAAACTAAACTTGGCTGAAATGGAGGGAGGGGACGTGGGGAAGGACGGAGAGGCAGGCTCCTGCTCCCAGCCCTGTCAGGGGAGTGGGAGCAGGGACAGCAGGATTAGATCTTTTGTTGGAGCAGGTGTATTATTTTTTACCAGTCGGGATCATCTGATATATTTCAAGCAAATTGACAGAGCCTGAAGGTGTAGTCAGAAAGTGCTGGTGATTTATTTCCCCACTGATTTTCAGCTCCAGTGGAATGCACAGATAAAATGCAAAAATATAACAGCTTAGAAATAACTCTTCTGTGATTATATCCAGGCCTTTCCTCTTTAAATATTCAGAGTAAATGTAAATGTATTCATAGCATTGTGTATTCTGCCTGTAGAAATGCATTTGCAGTGTGTCAATGTGTTATAAAAATAATGGAAAATACTATTTTCTAATAAAAAACCTCGCAAAAATTGAAGGCAGTAAGGCTAGCAGAAGTTGTCCCAAAGAGGGTGTATCGTTCCCTGTATTCTCTATTTGAAATTCAAATTGTAATTACAACATTGTACTTTGAGATTGCTCTAACAGTGATTTAGATTCTTTCCAGCAATCGTTTCTCTGTGGTGACGGGGCACTGCTGGTGACACATAAATTCCTCTGACAGATATGGTTAGCTGCCTTAATCCTGCACGGGCACTGTGCAGGGACATGCTGTAATTACTTGAAAAGGTTGTTTAAAAAGGTAAAAAAATCACTGGCATGTTTATGTTGGGCACCTAATTATTTTCAGGACGAGGGTGCTGGTATCTTTAGGGGTATGAAAGTGAACAGGGAAGTGGCAGGAATGTGAGGAGGATCTGGAAGCTCACATGCACACAGCATTGCTGTGGGGTGTATATGAAATTAGGGATACTACCAGCTGTGGTGTGCTGGCAGCTGCTGGGATCATATTTAAAATAATTACCATTATATAAAAGTTATAATTTTATATAGAATTTATATGTATAAATTTATGTACTCTCTATATATTATTTCTATGTATAAATATAAGTCTATAATTTACATGTATAAATTATATACTATAGATATAATTTTAAATTATATCTGTGTCTGTCTTCTGTAATTTCCTTCCAGAATATCTCTAAATATCTAAACCTTTTCAGTGCAAGAAAATGCACAAATCTATTGCAATTTAAAAATATAACCTTCAAAATATGGACGTGGATGGAGACATTACATTTGCTTAAAGAGAATTTATTTAAAGGTTAACATATCTATGAACAGTTTTGTCCTACCGAGAGCTATAATATAAAATCCTGGAAGTCAGGCTGTCAAAACTAAAGTTATTTTTATGAGGATTTCCACAGAAAAGCTGAGATAATATAGCATATCAATAATTTACTTTAGACATTTTGATTTGTATTTATTAATAAATGCAGCTTGCATATGTAGCTTCCACAGTAATTAAATTGTAATGCTGAAGGAATGGAAAAGGTGATAGGCCTTTGGCTGAGAGCAAGGGGAACATGTCATGTAAGCTTAAAATATTGCTAGTCTTCCAGAAGCCATTAACTATAAACAATGTAGGCATTTTGATTGCATTTTAAAGAGGAAAAATACCCGACCTTGAAAAACAATATATAACTTTGTGGGGAAAGAAACAAAACTGTACACTGGAAACTATTACAGCTCCACAGGGGAACTAATGTATGTGCTGCTCCAAAGTAATCTTTCCTACATCTTAGTTAAATATTCCTCACCCTTCTGCAAGCCTGTCATTCTGTTTCTGTTATTCCAATGTACCCTGTACTGTCACATTGCCTTTGTTTTAGTTCCGTGGTGTTGGGCTAAAAATCCACATTGTTTGAAACAGTGCTTGACAGATTCCATGTATTCGTACTTGGGGTCTTCCTGCTTGGGAACAAACTTTGTCTTTGGAAAGACTTTGTGGTATCCAAACCTCTACATCTAAAAGCAGGGAAATGTGGAAGTCTCTTCCCTCTCCATCTGTTTAATTCTTGTAGGAAACTTTTGATCTTGTGGGATGAAAAGGGGCTCAGAGCTGAAGAGCTGACTCATTTCATTAGCGGAGCTGAAATCGCTGGCACTGCAGAAACAGGATACAGTTAATGGGATTAGTAAGGTTCTGCCACAAGTACATAAAAATACAGCTTTAAAATTGTTCTGATAATCATAGAAATGCTTCATAAGTAACTTTGTAAGGCAGTATTCAAACAGTCTTATAAAGACCTTTATTATTTTATCTATATAGGTATATGAGAATTTGGATTCTAGAACAAAACCAGGTTGATTGCCATTGCAGAACAATTTTATTTCTTCTAACCATAACCTTATCCCTCTCCAATGGTTTTTTTTAAATGAGTAATTTTGTATGAGTTGTTTCTGGTGATATCCTTCCCACAAAAACTCATTCTGCAGCTTACATTTAAACTCAGCTTTACTGAGATATGGTAACCAGTAATCACCAGTGGTTTGTGGTGTGGCTGGGATTTTTTGTAGCTACCTACTTTGAAGATTCTATCAAAAACCTTAAACATGCCTTAGTCCACCTTTTAAGAAAAGTAGACAGAAGAATAAGCACATTTCTTGCATATACACCAAATTTATGTAAAATATAAATGCAAAGAAATACTTACACATGTAGGCACAAACTTGGTATTTCCATTCATGATAGTGGCTTTTTAGTCAAGAAAAAAATCAGGGTTAATGTTGCTCTCTTTGTCTTACCCAGCAAAGCTTGTAAGTCACAATTTGAGGGCTGTTTGGAAGGCTGGAAGTCTGAATCAGTTGCACCATTAGGCTGCAGGAGAAAGACTCCAGTTCACACATGTTCTTCTTTCTTTTTTCTTTTTTTTTTTGCCTTTTTGAAATGGAACATCAACACCAGTTCAGCGGAGCTCAAAATTAAAGCTCAGGAGCGATCGGTTAAATCTCAAAAAATTGCAGGGGGGAAATAGAGTGAGAAATTAGTTTCTTAATATTGACATGATACTGCAACCTTCATTATAAATAAGATTGTCAGCTGATATCACTTCAGTTTTACATATGGATTTCTTATGTCTGAGTGGATCATGAAAATTTCCTCACAGTCCAGCGAAATCCAAACAGATCTGCATGAAATAGGTTAATATTCATTAAACAAGGCCTTCCTGAAGGAAAGTAGATGCTTGCTCTGCTGCTACCTGTGATGCCTGAAAACCTTTCTAGACGACTCTCTTGGTAATGAGCTAAATTGGCTCTGTGTCCTCCATTGGAATTGCAATTGTCACTGGTTTTTGTAATTTCCTTCCTTAGGCCAATGTAAAGATGTTGAGGACTTGTTTGACTGCTAAGTGAATTATTACATATCTGTACACACATATATATATGTCCATATATATATATATATTTAAGTATACAGAGCTTATTATTGCATTAAAAAAAAAAAATACATGATGAGTTTTTGTCAATTTACAGGAAAAAAAATTAGGGCTGAAATTAAATGCAAAATTGGGACAGAAATATGAAAACTGCAGAGTGACTAAGTCCCCTCACGTTCCAGACTACTGCCAAGACAAGATATTCAGGAATATCCCCTGAAGGACAAATATTTTATATCTATGACAAATACCTAAATAGCTAGTGAGGTTTTTTCTGCTTTATCTGTCTTTTCTTCATTATGCAAAAAAATGGTGATATTCTTTCCCTGGGTGGATTAGCAACAAACTGGGATTCTGTGCAGGAATGATTTCTATTTCCTTGAGTACATTCAATGGTATCTGATGAGATTATTTCCCTTCCCCACCCAATGCAGAGAAACAAGGGCAGGATATGGAAAGAGGGCAAAGTAATTATTAAGCTTACCATGAAAATTCTGTGCAATTCCCAATGGTGTGCTTGTGACAGTTCTTGAAATAGATGTTTCTGATTTAAAGTGGTTTGCATGGGGATCAGGCCTCTGTGGTTATAGGAGCTGGTTATGAACTGAGTTTAGACGTGAAGAAAATGTATATTTCCTGGCAATGCAATATTGACCCTCTCCTAACTGAGAGTGAGCTATAGAAAAGCTTCTGAATTTTCCCCAAGATGTTCCAACAAGAATAACACATCTTTAAATTAAATTTTGATGCTTTTCCATCCAAAAGACCTCCCATAATTCTCAGTTGGGTGCAGGACTCCCCTGACTGACAGTGCCCTAAGTGTTGCATTCACTCACACAAACTCTGTGTTTTCAGGCTGTTTCACTATCCCAAAGTACAGTTTTAGTGTGTGAAATGTACCTTCTGTCTGTGCTCTGCGTTTTCTGTCTGCTGTTTGTGTCTCTTGAGCTGTCTGAACAATTGAGAATTGCAGAATAACAGACTGAGGCTGAAGGCACATCTTGTTCAACCCCCTAATCAAAGTTTTTGAAATGTTCCTTCACATGGAGTTGGCAATGCTTTTTTTTTGTCTGCCCAAAACTCCCTTCAGTTTTTCTCTATCTGTCTGGGTTGCATCAGGTGCAATATGGTAAATTTGGGTTTGATGGAAGTTGTCAATGGAAGACATTTAATTAGCTGTGTTGTCCACAGAATGAAGTCTTTATTAATAGGGTGTAAAATCACAATAACATTCTTTGCTGTCATATTCATTTACAAGTTTATAACTAATTAGCTGTCAGTTCTCAGCCTTAGGCCCTGTCTTGCACACTCCCAGAACATTTTCCTTTTTCCAAAATACTCTTTCCAGTAGATCTCCTCTCTCAGGCATTCCCAATGTGCTAACTGGGGGGGAGGTTTACACCTTCATTTGGTTATTAGTTAACTAATTTACCTGTTTTTCCCACTTTTTCTAATACTCCAGGAGTTTTGTATCTGAAAGCTAAAGTTCTTCCACATTTTTTGAGCAAGACCTTTTCTACCTCTCATTGTGCAGCTCTGAGCTTTTACTCAGGATAGCTGCCACATTAAAAAACCCCAAAATAGTTATTTACTCCAGGTATTTGGTATCTCCCTCTTGGTTTGGGTTGAAGGACATTTCCCACTGTTAAAATATAAATGAGTGATGGACAATGAGTGATGTACCTGGTGGGTTTTTGGTTTTACCTCCTAGAAAATTGTTAGGCATGAAGTGTTCTCTCAGGAAGGGGAGAGGAGGCCAGGCAGGGTGGGATATGTGGAGCTGGAGGTGGTTTTGTGACTTCAGCTTTGGTGACAAAGACAATGGATTTATTACTAGTAGTAGTTTCTAATTTTAGTATAATCTTTATATTTTCCCGAGGCACCTAGAGACAATATAGATTGCAATTATTTTTGTAGCAGAGTAACAGGCATGTAGAGATGCAAACAGATTTATTTCCCAAGTGTCTTGTCTTTGAATAATGCTTTTCCATCTGCATATCATTGGTGCTTTTTCTGCCCAGAAAACCTTATATTATTCCTCTATTTTCAAGTCCATAGGATATTTATTGATTGTTTTTCTACTTAAGTATTTGCAGGTCTTTCCAGTTTATGAATTTCAGTGCTGTGCAGTTTGCAGGCTCCAAGAGACCCATACTGAAGACAGCAGCCAGTTGTATTAAGCTACATTAGCCCTGCTGCTGTTACATTAATGAACTTTAGTGGCATTAATGAACATTACTGGCATTCCTACCCATGGCAGAGGGGTTGGAACTACAAGATCTTTAGTCACTTCCAACCCAAATCTTTCTGTGATTCTAGGATTTTTTATACTAAAATATTAAATTACTTTTTAGCACGTCTTTATAACGTACTTCTAAACTAGAAGGTGAATGCAGGCAACTTGGAATTTGAAAAAGACCTTTAAAAAAATCAGGTCACTTTCCACACAAAACAATAGGCAAAAGCATTACCTCACAAAGCAGTACAAGTTCTTCAGGATTTCAAATCTCTTTTATTTCTTCTGAAAATAGTGCCTGCTGGCAATAGAAATGGTAACCTTTTTCAGTGTGACTTCATCTTTTAGAAGAAATAACTTTAAAGTTCAGTTTTAAATAACCAGGAATCTGAAGGCCAGCACTTGAAGATTGCATGGTACAATCCAGCATTGCAGGCACTGCAGCCTGTCCATCTCCTTGCTCTTTATCCCTGTGTTTTATCCTTAAGAAAACTGGTCAGAGAAAATATTTCTTTTTTATTAAACAATAGAAATAAGGGGTAACACTGAAATCAATTTACTGCAGCTGGTTTTGTACTCTGTAGAGTAACACTGCTGACTTCTGTGGATGCATCTGAAAAGCCTTTCATATCCAAAGATTGACTCCAGGCAAAGGTGAAAACAAGAGCAACAAAGCAAAAGGAAATGATGAGTCTATTTTCTGAGAGGAGAGGTGGGGAAAAAAAAAAGATTTTCCTTATTAAGTTTTGCAGGGTAGGACAGGAAAGGACTATTTTCAGAAAAAATGACTTTTTATCCTCCTGACTTTGTTTTACTCAGAGCATTTTTATTTCTTCAGTAGTAGAAGTGGATGCCAAGGAATATTTTATCCATCAGGTTCATGATCCTGAAGGTGCAGCTTTCCAGTGTGTCACTAGGTTTGAAATACAGCAAAATAAGGTGCTTAAAGACAGGGGTCAGCCTGGGCTTTGCCATCATCCTTGCTCATTTCTTGGTGTGTATTAAACATTTGTTCTGTGGTCAGAATCTGCCAGTGAAGGGAATTTGGCACCTGGTCCCAGGAATGCTGGCCCTTGGCGTTGGGACTCAGCCCCCTGAGCAGGGAAGGTGTCAGGGAACAGGAAGCCTCTGCTGGCCTCTCCTTGAGAAAATTAAGTCTCAGAAGTGATGCTGTGCATCTCTAACCACAGCCAGGACTCTTTGCTTTGTTTCTGCTTTTGTTTGCTTTGATTTATAGGGGTCGTTTTGGAGATTTGGGGTTTTTTTGAAGGTTTTTTAGCAGATCAATCCTGATATAAGTATTGGTCACCCATTAAATATTCATTGTCTACTGCCTTTGTCTGCTCTATCAAAGATCCCTTTCTTCAAGATTGTGTCTTAAAAATAACTTTCAGTCTATAAAATGAAGGGCTTAAAAAGGATACATGGGGTAATCAATGCTACTTTGGTTGCTAGAAGTAATAGTTTGTATTCTGAGAGAGATTTCCACATTAATATTGGATGCCTGTAAGAGGATGTGGCATTACAAAGCACAGAATTAAAATATCTATTTTATACTGTCATTCATCTTAAATGTTCCCAGCTGAAGCACGTTGTATTTTAAAAGAAATTAACAAGTTACACATTTATTCCACCTGAAAGGTCTGTATGTTATTATTTCTTCTCTAGCTGTTGTTTGAGGTTCCAGCTGAAATGAAGGCTTTAATAGATACTGAATTTTCACATAATAAGACACAGAACATGCCCAGTAAAATTTACAATAGGCTTCAGAGAAAATGCACAAAAGGTCAGAGAAAGGAAGTGCTGTTATCTCAGTTTAATGAATAGAGAGCTAAAGCACAAAGGACACAAATAATTTCCTCACAACCACTCAGCAAGCCTACAGCAGGAATGAGAATGACACCTGCATCTTAAGAGAACCTGATGGCTTGATTAGCAAGAAAAAAAAATTAATAAAATTAAGTTTCCCCTTTTTTACTAACTGGAATTGTTTATTGGAGTACTTTGTAATTCTCACATGAAAGAAGGTGTAGAAATGGTCATAACTTTAAAAGCATGCTGGCTTGGCAGAGGGATAACACTGAGGGAGGAACTCTAGTGGGCTGGATTTTTGCATTTAATCTCCAGGTATTTCTTTTAAAAGACAATTCTGATAGCTAGTAATAGATGCTGTTGGCAGTCTGACTTTTGTAATTGTGCTGATCTGTCTATGCTGTGTTTTGTTAAAAGTAATGAATGTTCCCTTTCTATGAAAACTGGATGTTAAAGAGAGTCACTGCATCTTGGCTTCTGCCACATGACTTGAACAGTTGAAAACTTAATGTTGGATATGGTTTTTTGTGGTACTTAATGTTGGATATGGTATTTTGTGGTACTTAATGTTGTGTATGGTTTTGGTTTTATTGTGGTACTTAATGTTGGATTTGGTTTTTGTGGTAGTTAATGCTGGATATGGATTGTTGTGGTACTTAAAATTGGATATTGATTTTTTGTTTGTGGTCAGAAAGCTACCAGCACAGTCCCAAAATGGTCACCCCACATCTGAACTGCTCATCCTCATGTGCAGGTGTGAGGTGGGCAGCAGAGATTTCCTTAGTCTCCTTAATTCCAGTAGAGCATCAATTTATAAAAAAATATCAAAAGGTAAGGTTCTTCAGGTGTTGCTTTGTGTTTTCCCTGTGATAGTGCTTCTTCCCTGGAATTATCATTTTTCTTCTCTCTTAAATGCTCCAGGGAGCTGTTTAACATGTTGACTCCTATCCACAAACAAACACATTCTATTTCAGCACAAACACCTCATTTTCTGTTCAGCACAATAGGCATGGCAGAAAAAAAGGAGATTTTTATGGTGGAGCAACTCTCATGTCAGACACCTTACTCTGCATTTTCCAAGTGCACTGCATGTGAAGTCCAAGGTGATGACAGACACTCCTGGTGGAAAAATTGGCTTTGAGTTTCTTTTTCTGTTAGCAGAGACAATTCCAGTAACAAGCAATGAGGCAGATGTTCAGGTGTCTGCCCAGTGTGTGACATTTGGGAGCTGCAGAAAGGATGTGGCTGTGAGCAGGGGGGAGAGCTGAGTGCTGAAATAGAAATACCTGCTGGTGGCAGCCAGTGCATTTCCTCAAAGAGGGAAGCTCAGGAAACCTATTTTTCACTGCCAACAAAATCATTCTCCAGTGATTTTCTCTAGTAACACTTTCCCAAGTCAAGCTAACTCTGTGTGAAACTCCCCCTTCTAAAAAATGGAAAGGATGTCAAGAAGTTTTGAGGTATTGATCCATGATAAATGGTAGAAAAGTGTTTAGTGAAGTACTTAGGTGCTAAAAATACAAAAAACATTGCTGGACATAAAGGCAGCATTTGATAAAAACAGGGCTGGCCTTTTTACTCCTTGCTGAGTAGAGCAAACAAATCTGTTGAATTTTCTGCAGATTTTCTCACTGGCTTTTGAACAGTATCCACAGACAAGGGATGAAGTCCTTGACAGTGACTGAACGTATCTAACCCCTCTGAATTTCAGAGGTTTCATAAATTATGCAAATCATGGATTTGAGTTATTAATTTGTGTTAGTAATACAATAATCTTGTACACATGATGCACATGTGAAATTGTGGAGAAGCTCAGATTACTGGGATAACACTTCCTGTGCTGGTGCATGGTTACTGGTCTGGGGATCACCTAGGACATGCAAGGAATTCCTTCTCTGAGGTGTTAAAAATACCCTTGATCTCTGCACTTACAACAGGATTATTTTTTTAAACATAAGACAGCATCAAAACTATTGCTGTGAATCTATTTGCATTCATGGGGAAAAAATTCAATCTTCTTTTAATATTCCCTTTTTCACCCCCACAGGTGTCATGTCATAATCTGCTTAACCTTTGTTTTCCCTCTAATCTGGTGTGAAAATAAATCCTTTTCTTAGGGATAACCCCCTATGTGCTAGGTAACTTAGGCAATGCTTTTTTTTTTGCTTTTAAATCTGTTAAAATGCTCACCTGAGGTAAAATTCAAAGATATCACCCTGTTTAAAAGGCATTAAAATAAAATGGATTTTCTTCATTTCCAAGTGTTATACTTGATACATAATTATTTTTCCCCTAAAATGTATATTTTCTCATTTTATATTAGAAGGAAGAAATTAATTTAGCAGTGTGAATAGAGAGGTTGGAGAATAAAAGGGGCCCAAGTCACTAAGGATCAGTTCCTAACTCAGTTGTAGAATAATCATTCTGGAAATGATGTCTGGAAAAAAAATCTGCTTATACTTTTAGCAATACTCTCCCTTCTCCTACAAGGAGTAATGGCTTTAAGATGAGAAAAGGCAGGCTCAGATTAGATATTAGGAAGAAATCCTTTATTCAGAGGGTGGTGGGGCACTGGCACAGGTTGCCCAGAGAAGTTGTGGGTTCTTGTGAGCGTTCAAGGCAAACCTGAGCGTTCAAGGCAAACCTGAACAGAAATGTGAGCAGCCTGGTCTAGAGGAAGTTCTTCCTGCCCATGGCATGAGGTTGGCATTGCATGAGCTTTAAGGTCCCTTCCAATCAAAGTATTCCATGCTTCTCTGTGATTCCTCTAATTTTTCTCTTTCTCTTCTCCTGCTACTTAAATAGATTTGTTTTTAGGTGCCCGAATGTGGAGGGGTGTGGAGCAATAGAGTTGTTCTCTGCCCAGTCTGCTGGTTTGTTTTTTTGTTTTGCTCCAACCTGTACACATGTTAAGGCCTTACAAGAGCAGATGGAGCTCCTGCTGACAGGTTTCCTCATTGCCATGCTGGTTTTTAATCAGAACTGCTGGGCTCTCTGGCTACAGCCATCCTTATGGAATTTACAGAAAGGTTTCAGAAGAGGAGAGCTGCTTTGAAGGAAAGGTGTTTCAGCCATAACTGGTTGGTTCCATTCAAAGCCTTTGCTGTGTTATTCCATGCTCTTTCTAGATGATGGCTAATTATTTGTAAAAACATTTATAATCTAAGCTATCCATGCAGAATTTTCTGTAAAATTCACTTTGTTTTCAGTCTTAGCATTTGTTTCTCATTTCTGTTCTTGTTACTGGGCCAGGTGAACTAGTGGTTAAATAGGAGTTTATAATTTTTCTCAGTGTATCCAGCCAAAAGTATCTTTCTGTATTATGAGGGGAAAACTCCATTATAAAAACATAAAATATAAAAATATAAAACTCCGTTATAAAATGGGACCAGACTTTAAAACCACATAAAGTACTCAAAGGAAATTAGTTCAATCTTTTAGTTGATTCCAGCTTACAGGTGCATTCCTTTGCTTTGACTTTTTCTTTCAGTGAGCAGAGTCCTGGGGAGCTGACCTTCCTTCAGGTAAGTCACATATTCAAGAAATTTAAAATATTAATCAAGAGAAAATACACAAATGTACACGAATTGATGTTCCCTGAAAAGGGATCATGCAGAATTCCCCACTAAAAATGATCTGGTCTTCATGGTTTAATTAACAGTGTTGCACAGACAAATTGAGGGCAAGGGAATGATGTGGCAAGTGAGAATTTCTCGTGCTCAGTTGTTGCACACGATGTTGCTCCTCAGCAGTGGAAGGTGGTAATGGACAGGCTGCTGGCTCAGACATTAATCTTCTCAGCTACATCCATAAATGAAATGTCATGCCTAACAACTCCTCTTTTATTGGTATTTCATCTTAGCTTTCCCTGATTAAAATTAATGTCTGTGCATGTATGTATGAAAATGGGGATTAAAAGATCTACATATTCAGATGGTCAGAGATGGTTCACACACACAGAGCCCACTTTCAAAGAACAGATAGGAAAAAAAAAACCAGCTGCAAAAAGTCAGAGCACCTGTTCTTAACAAACATGACAACCTGCCAAAATTTCATCTTGAGATGTGCTTAAGAGTGTGACAGTGATAACCAGAAATTACTGTGCACTGGGATAGCAAATTAAAATCCAGAAGTCAGTGAGGCCACAGGATATTGGATTTAAGACCATGAAGAGGTTGTCAGTGTTTTTGACATTTCATTGCTGGAAACATATCAGTGTACTCAATGTGTGGATATATTTGAATGCTAAAGCTGGGTGAAAGGCTAAGTCAAATCCACAGGAAAATTTGGCACCAGCAGCAGCTGAGCATCCTCAGTTCCAGTCAGTCGTGGGGGCCGTGGTTATATCCATGTATGTATGAAAGAAATATGGCAAATATTATTGCAGTGAAACAAAAGTGAGATGTTTTATTCAAGTTACGGACTGGCTTTGGGTCCAGCTTGGTGTGACTGCTCTGCTGGTGTTGTATTGATGGGAAGTAAAATGAAAGTTCCTGCCCAAGCTTTGCCATGTGCAGATGTGGGTGTTATCACTGGAGCTAGAGAAGAGACACAAGTTTTACACTGAGTTTTCCAAGTGTTGTGGGTTTGTTCCAGGTCTTTTCTGAAAACACACATTGATGTTACTTCTCTGAGCACAACTTCAATCCCTAAATTCTAAATCCCCTCCATTTTAGCTTGGCAATTAAGTCTGTTGAATTTTACTTGTCCCACCCTGCTGACTAATCAAGCTGAGCATTTTGTGTGTTCTCATAGTTTGATCAGCTTTGACTAAATCAGAGGCTTTTTAGAAGAATGCTTCAATAAGCTGTGACAGGAAGGGAAAATTTTAATGAACTTCACGTGTACAATTTTAGGGGTGTTTTGTGGATGACACTGTGAGACATGACTGACATGCTGAAGCATTTTGTCCTTTGTCTCATGGACTTCATTAAACTTTTTGACTTAAAAAGGGTGCTTTTCCTCCTGAAACATAATCTCCCATCACTTCTGACCACAGATCCAACCTGTGCTCTCTGACAGTAAATACACAGCCTCATCAAATCCCTCATCTTCCCACGTTTCAGCAATAATTCTGAGGGAATCTGAATAAATTACCTCACAAATGGTACGGCTGCTCCCAAACAGCAGAACTAATGAATTGTCATGACTGGAGAAGGGGAGAGGTGCCTTGCATCTGTAATCCCAGACAGCTGACAGGATGGTGCCTGCATCAGGTTTAGTCACCACTGCTAATTACAGGCTGAGGAATTACAGCCACTCTGAGGTTAATGGCTGGTAAACACCTGGAGATAACTTACAGCAACAGAGGATTTGCCCTGCAGTTTAAAAAGGGGATGGAGGAACATTTTGTGCTGCTGTGCTGACCCTCCAGCAGTGACAGTCCCACCCCAAGCCTTTTAATATCAATGCATTCTGGTTCCAAAGGATTCTAAATACCAAAACTGGGGACCTTTTCCCATTAATTTTGTATATTTTTAAGCAGATATATATTTTTTTAACACTGGAAAGGCAAAGGTGCTCAGCTGGAAGAAAGAATTCAGTTCTTATTCTCCTCCGTCAATTCTTCTCCTCAGCTAAATTTGTAATGTCGTAATGAAAAATGTCAGTGGAGTGATGGTTATACCAACAATAAAACCTTTTTCTCTCTGTTTTTTATCTGAGGATACTAAATCTGACATGCCAGTTATATCTCCAGAGTGGGTTTGGGTGAGCAGTGAATACCAGCTCAGTCAGCAGAGTTTTAAATCAATCCTAGTGCTTTGTAAAAGCAGCAGGACCTTGTCAGCTTAGAAAATGTTAATGGACTATCTGGCAAGCATGACTTGAATTGCAATTTCAAACTTATATTTTACTATACTCATCATTTTGGGGTTTTATTATTTCCTCTCAACAGTAACTCTCATAAATTCTCTGGTAAACCAGACCAAGTGGTTCATGCACAGATAGAGAAACTAAGGTGATAAGTGAGAAAGGTAGGTAAAGGATGCAAAAATACAGTAAATTTGAGTGAACTTTGAATTTGTAATACTCTAAAAGCTTTTGTGTTGCTTAATATTCATCAGCCTGAGAATTTTGCTTCCAGACCTGTTGCAATATTCATCCTCTCTGCTATCTAACAGGGATGGCAAAATCAAAAATCAATGTGTGTCTTAATACTCTGCTACTGACATGCTCAGACTCGCTTTGATATCTCTAGTTTGGAAATAAAAAGTGCAAGAACAGGGAAAAAAAAACACATGGACATTTTCAAAGAAAGCTCTTTTTACTGATAAGCTGAAGTCAGTCAAGTTGTTTAATTTATCAAGATGACAACTGAGAGGGGATTTGATTGCTGTTATGTGAATAGTTTATTGTTAGCTAAAAGGGGGAATGCTGAAAGGTCCTTTAATTTTTCAGGGAAGAGCACGACACATTCTGATTTATGGACAAGTTCTAATGACATACCCTGCTGAAATCTATAATCTTTCAAAAGTGATGAAATGAGCAGAGCAGTCCAAAGAGACAAAAGGTAAGTTTAATGTTCCTCTATCTTATTATACCTAACTTCTGGAAACAATGCAGGAGGATATTGAAAGTGAAAATATGTGCAATAGAGGGTTAAATTCTTTATTTAAATTCTTTATTACTATTTGATATATTTCACTGAGGATTATTCACCTTTTAAAAAGTGAAAATGAACACATAAGCTTGGGTTTCTGGGCCAGAAGTGTTTCTTATATTATCTGAAATTTGTACTAAGCTTGATATGATCTCTAAGTGAAAAAAAAAATTAAAAACCCAAAGTTATTGCATTTGAATTTCTTGTTTCTTCCTGCTCTGTTCCAGTCAGTTCTGGTGGCATTTGAAGTGTCACACTGTTTGTGTGTGAATGCAAAAGAATCTCAGTATTGGAGAACTGTCTAAAACTCATCCCAGATCTCTCAAATTTGGCTTCTATGCAGAGAGATCTTCTGTGCAGACATCTTCAGGCACAGAGAGAGTGTGAAAAACTACAGAATATCTTTTTATAGCTTCAAAAATGAAAAATGTAAAGATAAAGCTTGGTAATTCATTCAAACTTTAGAAAGTCTTGAATATGCTTACATTTAGGTCACTATTTACATATATCTCTTAGAGGGAAAACCTTTTTATACATTCTGTTTGAGGCAAAAGTAAATTGCGGATAACTGTTAAAATTTCATTTAAAAAACCCCTTAAACCAGTTCATACTATGGCTATCCTGGTTCCCTTCCTAGAAGGAGCTTTCTCAGTTGTCTTGTGCAAATCCTTTCAGAGCAGATCTCCTTGGATATTTTTGGAACCAAACTGTATGGTATGATGGACAAATGCCCACAATTTTGCAAAGTGGTTTGGTTTTTTTTAATATTTTTTTTGTTCAGGATTTTGTGTAAAATGATCTCTTGTAGCTGAACTAATTCACAGACACTTGATTGAACAGAAAAGTGGAAGATAACAATTTCTTGTGCTCAACAGTCCTAGCTGGAAGGGCCATTCCCAAAATTACCCACCCAAAAATCTGAGTTTGCATCTCCTAGGACAGAAGGGAGCTCATGGTCATGGTCCCCAAGGAAGACCCAACTCTGTCCTGTGACAAGGGGCCAGGAGCCAACATGGGCTAAGAGTACCAAGTCCCAGAGGCAGTTTGTATTTGTATTTTCCAGGTTCAGAGTGGATCCTGGCACAGGATCCACTACACTCACGTGCAGCCACACAAGCTGCAGAGGAATTTGGCACAAATAACCCCCTGCAGCACATGGAACAGAGCTCTGCTTCTCTGGTGTAGAAGGATTTATAAGTGCATATAAGCAAAAGTATTTTAACACCTTTTTTTTTTTTAAAGAAATAACTCAAGGACATGTTGCATGTTCAGATAATAATGATAAAAGAAAAGCTTGGATGAAACAAAATCTTGTAGTAATGCCTGTAAAACCCCCTGGCACTGTCAGCTTTTGAAGTGTTTCACTCCAGTTTGCATTTATGCTAATGAGCACTTGAATATTTCAGTGGTTTTGTGTGTTTGCTTCAGCCTGACCCAATAGCATGCTTTTAAGATCTTATGCTCTGGGATAAAATCGTGCATTTTGCCCACTCTTGGAGCAGATGCTCCTCATTCCTCACTTTGAAGAGTCCCTGGACCAAGCCTGCTTGCAGTGTGGTGTTATTTTCTGCCACAGATGATGGGCTGCTGCTGTTCCAGGCATCTCTCAAATGGTCAGTGGGATGATGAGACAAACACCTGCTTGTTTGCAGTCTCTATAATCTGTACCACGCTTGCAGATGGTGCCCTGCACAGTCCTGTGAGGTATGAGCTAAATAGCCATGAATGACTTGGAAGCAGTGCTGGAAAGAAATATTGACTTTAAAACTTTCAGCACTTCCACTCCCATCAGATTTTTAAACCTGGCTGGGCACAGAAAGGGGAGGATCTTGAGATTGCAAATGTTGTGGGGCTGCTAACGTGCCATTTTTCAGCTTTGAGAGAAGTCTTGTGTAATACAGAAATGAAGAGGTTTACCCAGCAGAAAATAAGTGTTGCCACTTTATTGTTTTTGGCAGGAGATGGTGGTTCATCATCTGGACACATCAGGTACTTTCCTTGTGACTATCATATAATTTAAAATGACAGTGCTTCAAATGGTGACAAAATGACAAAGCACTGATCTGTGGTGGAAGTCTAGCATGGAGAGAGAGCTGCAGCCAGGCAAAATTATTTTGAAAGGGAGTTGGAAGACCACTTTGCTTTGGGTTTATTTATTTACTAGGCTTTGCCTTTGCTGATTCACTAGCAGGGACCCAGGAGCTGTGAACCTTGGCATGAATGTCTCCAGTTTGTGTGGTATTGTGTCCATGGTTCTCTCTGCTCCAACATTTGAGACCTTGTTTATACAACATTGTTCATCACTGTGAAAACTGCTGAAATCAAACCTGGTGCATTGCTGTGGCTGCAGTACTCATGTCTATCCACATGGTAAAGAAAGAAATTCGTAGTTAAAACTCACTTGTTGGCTTGAATTGTCACAGTTACTTTTGAGATTCTCATGTAGCAGAGAATTTGCATTTTGGAGATATATGTTCAGCTGAATTTCCACAGCCTTAGAAATTGCTTGTGAGTGCACAAGTTGCCCTGTGACAAACACTGTGAGCAGGTCAGTGTCAATAGCTGATGGCAGGAAAGTATCTGTGTGTGTGAAAATTCACTGCTGCCTTCAGAGATCCATAATCCTACAGACATTTTTTTTTCTCAGGGAATTGAGTGCATCTTAGAGATGATAGTGAAGATAGATTTTTTTTTTCCTATCAAAAAAAAAAAGTAGAAAAATAGTGTATGTTATAAATATAGTGATTATATGAAGTCTAGTAAAAGTCCATCCTAACTAAAGCACATTCCTTTCAGCAAGGACTGAAGTTAAATTGATGCCCTGTGCAGGCTGAGCTAGGGCAGAGGCCAGACAGAGTTAAAGAATAAAGTAGGGATTTATTAAAAGGCCTCAGTGGATCCACCTTGGGCAGCACAAGAGCCCAGCC
>JAWWMS010000002.1:402044-424446 GCA_035048045.1 Chlorospingus semifuscus | reverse complement strand
ACAAATGATCCAAATCTCAGGCCCAAGAGCACAAACAACGTGGGCTGAAGAGAGAAAAACAAGCAGGATGGGACTTCCTAACCTAAAGCTGTAATTGGACAATTAACTCCAATATGCAGATGGACCAGAACTTATTGAACTGAGAGACCCTGTGACCAGTTGTGCATTTTGTGACCATTTTGGTTCACTTTGGAATAAATAAGGGGTTCTTGTGCTGCCCAAGGTGCATCCATTGAGACCTCCTAATAAATCCCTACTTTATTCTTTAACAGTGTCCAGCCTCTGTTTCAGGTCAGCCTGCACAGGGCATCAGTTCCCATCTTCCTGGGGGTACATCTACCCAAGCACCTCTAAGAAAAGGAGAACTATTATTTGCATTGTGCTTCTAACACATGTTTTATGGTTTAGTAAGGTGTGTGCTTAACTAACACAAACCCCACAAATGTCTCAGTAAAATGTTTTGTGTTGGAATGTCTTGTAGAATAAGGGAAACAATCCTTCCTTGCACTTTCTAAAACCAGCATGGTACATTCTATAAAACTACCTGCCTGTAGAATTATAGAGATCTTCACTTCTGGAAAATGCTAAATATTTGCAGTATTTCCATTGAGTGACAGCACTTGTGACAAAGAAACAAAGACATGATCCAGAGCCTTCCTTAACTAGAAAATTGATTTGACTTAGACCCAGAAGGCAGCAACCAAGGTTGCCCAAGCCTCTCTGCAACATTTTGTTAAGAAATTTAGATTATATTGAGCTTTCTCAATTACATCTTTTAGGTTGTTTGAAAGGTGCAGCTCCTGTATTCTTTGAGGGAATTTTCTGAAGCATCTTTCATATTGCTACCACGGGTTTGCTCTGGTTACATTTTTAGGAAAACAACTGGTCTTCAAGCAAAGAGAATTAAGAGAGAAGTACTCAATGCTGCTGTCTGAAGCTGCATGCAAAGGGAAGTGTGAATTTCGCTAAATTGATTGTTTCATTTATTCTGTTTTCCTATTCCTATTTCCATACATTACAAGGGTAAAGAATAGACTGCTGCATTTAGAACCCTCCTTCTCTTAGGAGGTAATTTTCTCTCATTGTTAATGTTTATCGATAGATGCTTAAAAGAATCAGCTTTTTTTTTGTTTTTAAGTTACTGTTGCAAGTAATAGCAAACTGTTGGGGAGGGCAGTGAGGTGCAATGAAGCCCTTCATTGTGTGATGATAAAAGCATACTGAGCCATTGAAAAGCAATGGAGAGGAAATAAAATGGAACTCTGCAATATACCAAGTGTCATCACCATTAAGTTAACATTACACTTAGACTCTGTGAAACCCCTGATTGTGGAGATCACATTTTCTTCTAAATATTTAGAGGTATTTTCAGTCCACTCATGTACAAAATTCTACTTCAAGTTAAGCTTTTAGCTAGTATGCAAAATAAAAATTTCCCTAGAAAATGCAATAAATTTTTTATCTAATTTGAATGCTTTCCAGTTCTGGCAATGTACAGCTATCTTTTCTCCAAGCATTGTCTGTGACAGCCATTCTAGCAAGAACATGTTTTTGATTCACATCAGTTTTAGATAGATTATTGTGATGATTTTCCTCCTCAGTTCATGAGTTCCAGCTGAAAAAGCATCACTTTGCTATGTATAAGTATCACTTGCTATCTTTGGGTCATTTAGACTGCTTAGAGGCAGGGCAGAAAATACCTGGGGGTTTGGGTTTTGAATTTTTTTTTGGAGGAAGGGGGGATATCTGCCTTTAAAAATTAAAAATTCTGCAGGATTCAGGAATTTGCATTTACAGCAATAGGGAATTCATCACAAAAAAACCCAAACAAACAAACAAAAAAAAAAAACCAAACCAACCAACAAACCCATGAAAGAGTCTTCCATTACTAGTAAATTTGGCCATTCAAAAGCACCAGGAAATGACCTCAGTTACCCAGTAAAAGTATCTTTCACATGGAGAAGGTCACAACTTGCAGAAGGCTCCAAAGCCTTCCTGTTGCAATCATTTGCTGCTCTATTTTCCTATCCTGCTCATCAATAGCTATTTTTATTTTCGCATCTCTCAGTTCAGTTTTCTCATGCCATGCACATTCAGTAAGATGGAATCACATCCAGCACCTTCTGATTATGGTCAGAATTTACTGCTCAATCAGAGTTTACCCTCAATTTACTGCTGCAATCATCCTTTGTGTCAGAGACAGACACCCTGCCTACTCCAGATCATCTGGACTCCCTCCTCATGCCAAAATCTTCCTATTTCTTTGGTTTTCCTCTATGGAAAAGAAGCTGTAACACCTCTGAGCCCCTGAAATTTCTCAACTTCTACAGTTCTTTCAGATTATTGCTCTCTGAATTCTTTAGGTTCTAATAGATTAAATTTCTCTTACTCCATCACAAGATACTCTAATATTCTCAAAGGAAAGAGGCAGATAGAAATGATTCTCTAAGTAAATATGTACATGTGTAAATATGTAAAAATTATTCTCTAAGTAATATTTTTTTACCAAAAAATGGTGAGAACAGATTTGAGTTGTCAAACTTTAGGGGCTGTACTGCACTTGATAACATGGCCAAACTTCTTGGGACTTGCCTTCAAAATGCAGATTTGTACTCCTGCAAATTGGGTGCAAAAAAGTTAACATGCAGGTCTATTTACTTTTTTCTACTTCCTAGTTTTGGGTTCTTATGGAGCTTATATCTATCTAAATAACTATCCAAGTAGGCAATAATTCAAGTACTCTCTAATTACTTGTGGAAGTTTGAACAAATAATTTGCTGTAACCTTCCACTTCCCAGTTTTCCAAATCTATAAAGGATGGCAGAAAACCACTGCCTGAGGGGAGTTGCACACACAGTAAGTTAGTCAAGTATTTGCTTTCCAGGAAGGGAAGGTATGAACTGAAAATAAGAAAAGAAATCAATTTCAGTCCGGAGCTGCAGCTACTAAAAGCTGCAGATGTTGTGGTACCCTACAGCTGCTCTTGCCTCAGGGCCTTTCAGACCTACCTGAGTGTCTGGGCCATGCACATCAAGATGACTTTGCACACTCTGCACACCCCAGGGGAGCCCTGGCTCTGGAAATAGCACACTCACTTTTCCTCAGTGCAGGGTTCACCAGGTAATTACTCATATTCCAAGAATCATGAATACATGGCCAACAAGGTAGGACTTGTCCTCTGGCACTCACGTGAGGTTTTCACAACTTAAATAACTAAGGACATGACACAGAAAGTCACTTTTCAAGGTCAGTCTCACATTCTGAGTGTCCTGCTGATGAGGCTGGGATCTGTGGCCAGGTCAGGAGACACTGACAGCCAGGGCAATGAGTTAAAACATCCAGAAAATGACCAACACAGATGCTAATAATCTTTTAGTTCTGTTCTGCAACTAAACAGCTTGATGAACAAATCCTGTAAAGGTTAACAGATCACAACCTTTTAAAAGAATCATAAATAACATTAAAAAAAATCTGCTGGTTAAATGCAGTTTTTTTATAGACAGGCATGTATATTATACACACATGGCACTATGTTTACGTTGGATTTCATGTGTACATATTTATAAAGTAAACCAACTACAGGAACATAAATTATCAAAGGCATCATTCTACAGTTCACAATCTCAGAACAATTTCCCACTTTAGACCCAGTTTTGAAAAAAAACACAAAAAAACCACAAAACATGAGGATGGCAAGTCTTTTTGCCCATTAATCCTTCCTTGGAAGATAAACCACCAATCAATATTTTTTACAGCCTGTTCTGTTATTTCACACCCAGTCACTGCTCTAATTGTGGGCAGGAACAATGCACTGTGCTGTTGAGCTTAAACCTACTCAGAAATCCTATTTTTAAGAAGTCATACAGAAAAATCTAATCTGTCCTTTGCCTCTTGGTTTTGTAAAATCACTGTCATTACACTGAATAACAAAGTTCTCCCCATAAGATCATGGAGTAATGATCTTAGGAAATTTAAATATTATGGTTGCATTTAAGTTCCACATCCATCCTGTCAGACTTTTGCAGCTGGCAGTCAAATGCCATAATTTAAGCCTCTAAAGCATAAATAAAAACAATAAATGTAGGAATCAAAGTTATTTAGAAAGTGGAGAAGAAATTCTGTGCCAAATTTCTGGTGCTGTAACTGTGGTATCCGTGTGTACCAAGAGAATTCAGGCCTTATTTCCCCAAAAACCAGAGACAGCCAGACATTAAGACTGACAATAACATATGACAATCTCTCGGGCATGTTGTGCTGGCTAAGCTCTTGATAAAAGGTTCTAGAAGCCCTGTAAGAATTGTATTTTAAAGTCAAGTTGGTTACAGAACACCCAGAAGCACCACTGAAAGCTTTCCCCATTGTTTCCCTGTGCCTGTTTTGCAGCCAGACTTGGAGGGGTCAGTTTCTGATAAAACTGTAGAAGACAGGAGAGTTAATGACTCACATCTGTGATTTTAAATTATTCAGTTACCACTTGAGCACTAACCAGAGGCACAATAAACAGCAGCTAATAGGAGTCATGCATGTTTCATAAAGGGAAACTGTACACTCTGGAATGTATTACATCCAGCTCTGAAAACACTCACAGTGTTTTCAACATCATTTAAGGCCAGTTCTTCCTACCATTGCTTTAACTTTCTGCAGTGGTACCTCTCATTGGTTTGAATCAGAGTTTTATTGAGGTACAGCAAACAGATTGCAGTCTATTAAAAAAATATTTTCTTTTCAAGTTGTATAGATGGGGGAAATCTTTTATGGATGGGTTGTCTCAGTTTCTCTGTGGCCTGTGCAATCCTCCTTTGCAGGGGCTGCAAGAACAGCTGCAGCCACATGTGCTTCACATTCTGCTGAGACATCCAAAAGCCTGAATACTCTGCAAGAGCCAGACACACCCACCAGGAACAGGAGGGTGTCACAGATTGCAGAGACTGCAGACTGCAATCAAAGCCTTGCCTTTGCAGTCATATGCTCACCCAACATTTGCACCCTTCAGCAGGCAGCTTCTCCTATTGTTAGCAGAGTTTGAACATGACCAAAGCACCTTTTTCCACTGTTTGGGAAGGAGTCTGCTACAGAAATACTGAACAGACACCCAGAAGAAGGAAGAAAGTGGGACGTACTGGTAGGAGAGTTAGAAATACACTTTTAGGCAGCTAATCTTAAGAGCCTGGGTTCCCCTCCTAGTACCTTCTTTAATTTAGTTACGACAGAAAACCTGAACAAAGCTCACTTCAATTGTTCCTCAGTTATCCAGGAGAATTTTCTGCTGAGCTTACCTGCAGAGAAGTCTCTCCTGTTGGCAGTATTAATAATAGCAAAGCTTGTGAGACAGAATGTCAAAGAAAAAAGGTAAGATGAAATGATAAAGCTCAAACCTCCACAGAAGTGTATGGCATGAAGTAACAGTCTGCTGAATCATAACTGAAGATGAAAAGAAAATTTTACTCTAAACAAGTAGAGTAAACACCTCAGAAAGATGGGGAGAGGCACTGCTAGGGTATAGCCTTAGGCTGTTAACTCCCATTCTAATGTGGACCTGGCAAAGGCAATATTTGCATAACTCTGCTGCACCGAGACTGCAGCTCACTGAGCTGTTTGCCACCTCCTTACACTTCTCATCTTTTTCTTCTGTAATTGGTTCCCTACCCTTGACCTGGGGAGACGGTGCCATGTAACAACACTCCGCCAGCAGAATATTTGTACCTCTGAGGGATTAATGGCACTGCGCTCTCTGTAAAAACGGCTCTATTGAACCAACACGGCTGCTCTTATAGCTCAATTACAGAGCAGTCATCCAGGAATTGAAGATGACTTCTGAGGCAGGAGAACTCATGTCCCTCCAGAAATGATACTTTTTCTCCAGCTGTGAAGCCATGACCCCTCAGGATCCAAGTCATTAAAAGAGCCTGACTATCAGAGGATCTGCCATCTGATTACTGCAGTCTGTCTTCAAAAGAGCACTTCATCCACAAAGGTATTAGCAGGGAGTTAAAGTGCCATCAATTTCTCTCTGCTATTTCTTGGATAGCTGTTTCCTCTATTCCAGCTAATAAGGTTAAAGAAGGAGAGATTGTCAGCCAAGCCAGAGTAAATTAAAAGTGAAACTTCTCAGTCATTGTTATGCCTCAGTTTCTGAAAAAATCTGACATCTCCTTTTTGAGGTTTCAGTTTAAATGAATGACACCGAAGTTTTAGAGAAATAAAACACTTGAAACCCTCACCCTAACCTTTCCCTCAAACAAATGTCTACAAATATCCATGAAAGAGGCCATTTCTGATAAAGAAATGTGCTGCTTTCAGAGTGAGAACTTCAAAGGCTCCAGCAAGTGGCACTAATCTGGAAGCCCCCACAGTTTCCCTTTGTGTTAGTTCCTCATGGATTCCTCATTATCTTTCAACACAGCCATTTCTAATTTTGGCAGGTTCACCAATGACCAGCAACAACAAAGTCCCTGTTTTTAGTCTATTTCCATGATGCATCTGTCCAGAACTAAGGTCCTTATAGCAGCAGAGGGACTGGGAGACACACAACACTCTGTGCCTGAGCACTCCCCTCTTCACTTTCCCAGCTCATCCTCAAGAAAACAAGAGGTCCACAGGGATAAGAAGCAGCAAATCACCTTTTCACTGACTCTAGCCATAAAGAGAGAGGCATCTTCATGGCAATCAACCCATAGAATTATATTTTATAAGTTAATTCACAGTTCAGCACCTCTTTTATGAAGGTACATGTCTCTCTTCAAAGTTTCAAAAAATCCAGCTGGCTTTAAATTCTTTACATGTAAATTAAATGTGTGCTTTTCCCACTGGTTTCAGGTGGGAGTAGCCAGTCTATACAGTGGAACAAGGACTGAAAGAACATTCACATGTGGCTTGGTTTCTGGTTCTCCTGAAGAGCTGAAAAACCTGTTTACTAGATTTGAGTTTGGAACCCTCATGGCTCCTTCCCAAATATGCAGAACAGGATTTTCCCCCAAGATGTCTCTGATGAGCTTAGAGCTCAGCAAAACAATCTTGTTAAACAAACAAACAAAGGAAACAACTAAAGAACCACCACCACAACAATACCACAAACCACTGAGACACTGCAAAATGCTTTGCTCCATTAAGCAAACAGTTTAGGAACTCTGGCAAAGGAGAAATACCCTTTATTGCTACAAACTTTGAAAAAACAACAGATATGGAAGGCCAGAACCCTCCTGAATCTAATTTCATTCATTCCTTCATGACATCTGGTGAGGTGAACCATTATTTACTACAGGGATCAGTACACTCATGTTATTGCCTAAAGAGATGGAATAGTGCTGTACTCTGCCTACAAAAAAATCTGAACTGCTTTTGGACAGGTGCTGACATCAGAAAGGGAGAGATAAACATTTTTTCTGCATTAAAAGTCAGTTTTAAGATGATGATGATATCAGAGCATTGTAAAAAAACAGAAGTGACATAGCCAGAGATGTGATTAATATTCTTATTAGGATGGATGTACTGCTACTGCCATAGCAATGAGAAATCAAAATTGCCATAGTAATTAATGAAACTATGAAGAGGCTTGAATGCTATAAGTAGTAAAAGAAGGAAAGCATGCACAACTAAAAATGGAGATGAAAAATAATCAAATTATTATTTTATAAAAAAGCTCAAATTATCAGAGCTCAAATTAAATTAAAATGTCACACGTTAAAAGTAACAATAAAATGGAATACAAGTGCAAAGGTAGACAAGAGCCAGAGGAGCAAGATCTTCTCAAGACCAGAGAAGGAAGATCTGAAAAGAGGAATTAGCAAACTCTTGAAGGTAAAATTATCTGAGTCATGAATGAACATGATGGAGCTGATACATGCTTTTGCACACTCAGTAATAAGTACTGTAATAAATATTTTTAAAAATAGTATTTTTAAAATTCCTAAAATCTAAGTACCACTTTTAAAAAGATCTGGAAAGGGCTTGTGTAATATTTTTCAGCTCAAATGTGTGGAAATGGAAATTCTTGATTATAAAGTAATAAAATATATAGATATGAAAGTAATTTTTTTTATAAAATGTAATGCTAGGTAATGAAATATACACCAGCTTGGACTAAGGAAGCAGAAGAAAGACTTCCCCAATTAAAGACCAGAAGGCAGAAATTACCTGTGGTTTGATACCACCTCTTTTTGTCATTTTGGCAGTCAGCTGGGTGCCCTTGAGGAGAACAAAATCTCAGCTATGCAGATTAATCAGGGGAAAACCATGACCTAGAGGTGTCATAAAATATGGCTCAGTGGTGTCATATGTAATATTTATAGATACTGCCATGGGATTCCTTAACTAACATATTTCCAATAAACACTATGAAGCAGCAGATATTTTCAGCTATTTTAATATTTTCATGTATTGTTAAAACTATAACTTCATTTTCTGTGCAATTCTCAATATTTAACTTCAAGGAAAAAATGGAATTTGAAATAAATAAAGTTTTGTTCCAGAGAGGTTCACTACAATAATGAGCAATTAGATTGCGGATAAATCAAATAATTTGTGATTAAGTTAACCCCCAGTTTTTCCATTCTTTAAAAATGTTTTAATGGATATAAAATTAAATCAGCCCTTAAACAGTACAAACCTTATATTTGTTTTTAAGGTACAAAATACTGATCTCAAACTTGATTCCTTCCAAGTAGGCACCACACACCACCAACCCACATTTCTCATTGCAGAAAATCTATTACAGCTGTTTGCTTAACTTCAAGTCTTCTGTTAAAAAGTGTAAACAACCCCCTGCCCTTTAGTCTCCAAGGGGCAAATTCTACCAAACTCTCCTTTATTCATCCCTACATCAAAAGCATATATGCTGCTAAGACTCCAATTAATCTTTCAGAGCCCCTGCCATCTATTTTGAATTCACATACCTTAAAAGGAAAAACTGTCATGAATCAAGTCTGCTGCTAATTATGACCCATAGAATAAGGTTTTCCCCCTCTGTCCAACATAAACTTTGCAATACCCATTATCATTGTAAATTATTTACTGCAGAGCTGCTGAACAAAAAGCAGGCTTATTGGAAATTCTGTTGCTACACAAAATAGCTTTACAATACATTACACCTTCCTACTTCTATTAGACTTATTACTTCATATTTCAAGCAGAAGTAAATATTCCCCTTGTGGGAGACTACTGTCTATTTGTGTAAGACTTAATGACACAAGGTAAATGGTGCTGTTGGTTTGAGTTAGACATGCAATACACTTCAATAATGTGCTATTTCCCTCTGTATATGACGCAATTCTAAAGAAAACATGATTAGAAAACCCATTTGTGCTTGAAACTTCCTGTGATTGCTTTAAAGGCTATAGCTCAGATCAACACTGTAGTGTTCTTCCTTCATCAATTTCCATTATCAGTTTGGTTCAGAGAAATTCTGTCCCAGGAGGTTTCCTAAACAGATTTTAAGTGGATATAATGCTCTGGTTACAAAAGAAAAGCAAACAAAACCTACTGATTCAATACATCCTGGAAGACATTTAACATGAGTAATAAGTAGGAACTATTGCATTCAAAGATTTTTCTTTCACATTTTCATTACAATACATATTCTTTCCTCAAAGAACACAAGCAAAATATTACTATGGGTAAAGACTTCTCAGATCTTTACAATAAATTAAATTTTCTCAAGAGCTTTCCTTTTTATTAGGAGTCTAAAACCAGGAGGATGTATCCAATCTCATCTGCTCTTTCCCTGCACTGCTCATTTCCCAATATTTGCAGCAAAGAATGTTTGCTTGGCTTTCAATATTCAGTGTTCTGTTAAAAAAAAGGAAGTGCAGTACTGAAGGAAACATACAAATAAGGACCATTGCTAATTAATGGACAAGTCATTTTTCAAGGAAATCCATGGAAGAATCACAAAGTGACAATCCCTGTGTGTATGACTTTTTGTTAATATCATATAAATAATGGTGGTGGGATGAGGCAGCAGGAGCAGAAACTTCAGAAAGCAAATGAATCCTCCAAGCAGTGCCCTGATCCAAGTGCAGTCAATAAGCTCCATGAACTGAGGGCTCTCTGCAAAGCAATCATTTTCCTCCCAGCACCTCCAATAGATATTTAACCCTGAAAGGTTAACAGACTCTATGCTGCTTTACAAAGTCCATTCAGAAAAAGCTCTTCATTATTTCTATTCCCTCCCCCCACCTCCATGAGCACTAATTCCTATTCAAGACAAGATTTCATCTTAACAATATGTGAACAAGAGATGTGTATTATTTTCCAGGCTCTCATTCTGGTGCTGAACTTCACCTAGCAGATTTGTCTTCACATTTATTCTGTCAATAATTAATTTATTTCTCTATTTACTCGTGCATTTTTCACTGCAGGACACAAAGCAGGAAGGAATAAGGAATTTAAGCATTTTAGAATGCTTAAATTACATAGACAAGCAAAATGTGTGTTGTTGGCATATCACTGCCTATGAGTCACTGCTTGAGGAAGTAACAGGATAAAGTCAAGAACACAGCTGCTCTGCCCAACCATATCCTGGCAAAGTTCATCACCAAAGTCATAAGAAAAGGCACCATCTCTGACAAATAGTTGATAAAAATGCTGCTAAATGGGATTAATCTGTCCTGGGCCATGTTTACAGTCTCCTGACAAAATCAGAAAAAAAACACCTGACCTGGACCAGAGCAAGGGAATATCTAATTCTGTGCCCTGTTCCTATTGCCAGCAGGAAGATGATGCCTAGGAGAGTTATAAAAGCATGACAAGTACTTATGGCACCTCCCCAAATCCAGTACCAAATACCAGCTATTCTCAGCTAAGCAACTGTATAAACCTATCATTCACTCAGTCATCAGGGGAACAAAAAATCTGAACCAAAAACCCACACATTAAAAGGAAAAAAAAATCATTACAACTAAAAACACATAATGTGCATGTGTATAAAGTTAGAATGAACTCTTAGTTTCTCCTAGCAACACTTAAAAATACCAACTTTACTGCTTTGGGACAGAGGGAGGCCAGTTTGAGCTTCCCAAGAGCTGCAGCTCTTCAGGGTCCAACTGTTCCCAGCTTCCCACAGCACAACACACTGGAATCAACTTCACACCACTGGCTTTTGATGTACAGCAGAATAAATTCTTATGCACAGTGTCCCACTGCCTGCTCAGGGTTGCTTTCTACCTGTGTGAGAGTAACAGAGACTCCATCCAACCTTGACAAAAATACCGTTTGTAGATGGCGCTAAGGTCACCCAAAAATGATAATTCACTCTGATACTTCTTCATAAGCTTCTTTTTGGGGATATGTAGCTCACTTTTGCAGCATCAAAAATGTAGTAGCAGCCCTCTCATTAGAGAGTAGAAATGAGCCAAGACACAGACTTCTTGTTTATCACAGTATGAAAGGGGTCCTGGTTTATTCTCCTTTAAAATTCAGTTATCCTGACTATTGAGACTATTCAAAAATATCCACCCAGCTATTCACTGATTCTGCCTACAGCCAGCTCCTGCTCTTGGTTTCCCTAGCAGACTCTGACTGCAGGTATTTCCCTCTACCCTATGACTGTAGGATTTAGTGTGCAGACTCTCCACACAGGCTGCTCCAGCTGCAGACCAAGACTGACTTCACAGCAGTTTTGAAAGATAATAATAAGGGTGTGTAATGTAATAGAACCTAATTTCCAGATTTCCTGAGACTTGAAGGATAGTTTGCAGCAGAGCAAGCAATGCAGCTCCTGTTTTCAAGGATGCTGGCAGCACAAGCAGGCCAGTGTGAGAAGTCAGGCAAGCACTTTATTGTCACACAATCCAGGCTGTGCTTCTCCTGTTTCTGCCCAGTGTCCTTCTGCATCTCCTTCCTCAGGAGCTTTCCTCAAGGTTTTTTCCCTCCACATTCTCCCCTGACCAGCCAACCCACACATTTTATCACACTTATCTTAATTAGTCACACTGTAACCAATTAAGGGCAAGGCTGTCCTTTGGTAATTAATACAGCTGTGACTTATCATGGACAAGGACATCTGGAATCCCTTCTCCTGCACCTGACAGCAGATTTTCAGAAGTTTGAGTTTTGGGAAGCATCTCATGGAGCTGCTGAATGACGAGGTTGCTCTGTGTTTCCCTGCTCCTTGGGAGGGTTTGCAGTGCTCCCCTTCAGCACTGAGTGGCAGAAAATGAAGGCACACTCACAGGGTGATGCCATAATGTTAATTTATTTGAATATGACCTTCTAGAAATGCTGCAACTCCGTAATTAAAAGAAAAAGAGGGAATTGCAGGGGGATAGAATATAAGAAAATAAAGATAATGCAGAAAGTAATCTTACCCCTAGGGAGTTGCAGCTGGGCCAATTATCAAAGGTTAGGAACAGGCCTGACTTTAACAGGCCAGGGATGAGAAGAAGATGCTATAAAAGAGTGGGGTGGATGGGTGAGAAGGGAACTGGAGTCAGCTGGCTGCTTTGTGAAGCATAAAGAGTCAGTGCTCTGAGAGCTGCCCACGAGAAACACCAAGATGGTATGGCACTTTTGTGATAAGGAGACAGCAGCATGGAACCCCTGTGATAAGATGGCAACAGGGTGAGAAACTGCTGCTGCTTCCTAGGGGCACTTCACCTGGGAGGGGAGGAAACAAACTGCTGTGCTGAAGTGTGAAAGTAAAATACCCAAAGTTACATCTTTAAGAAGAATCTAGTCACTGGAAGTCAAAGCCAGGAGTTCTTTAACACACTCAGATCTGCTTCTGAGTTTCAGCACTGTTTCCTATTAGTAGTCAATTTAACTTAAATTCCTCTTTCCAACCTTATCCTTTGCTAACTGGAAACGCACAAGAGTAAATACAGCCTCCCAGGCTAATGCAATATTCTGAAAGGATTAAATAAAATCTCTCTGAGCAACCCTGATATCGTTATACATTTCTCAAGAAGGCTGAAGGATTATTAAGTGCTCTATGATTTTCTGACTACAGAAGCAAGCTACTTTGGGACATGTCTCAGCCTACATTAGCGGGATTTTTATACATTTGCCTCATCAACTGGATTATCAGAAAGAGTAAATTCATTTAGAGAGACAGATTTATTTTTTTTCAAGTGCTGCAACAGTAAAGCCAACAAAATCTAAAGAAAATTTAATTTAAAGATTCTGAAAGGATTTTGTACATATGAACATTGGTAATGTGCAGTAATTCATAAAAAAACCCAAGGGATTCTAGACCCATCTGATTTTTTTCTAAGATTAAGTTAAAAATACAATAAACATTTACTTAGTTTTGTTATTTTAAATGGAAGATAACATTTCTGCCTTAGAAAAAAATGATCCCAATATATGCTACTGAATGCAGAGCCTACTCATTGATTTGTAGGATTCTAATGGTAAAGATTAAAGATAATTAAAATTGCCTATGCTTGAATTCTGTTCTTCATATTCAGATACCTTTATGCTTAATGCAATTTGAGGCATAAGCCAAAATGTCAGCTTTAGGAACCAACAAGCAAAAACTATTTCATGAGATGAGATTAAGGAAGCCTTCTTTAAGGAATGCTAAGCAGAAAGCCACTGGAGAAAATCCATTAACCAATTTTCAAAAGAATAATTCCCCTCTAAGTATCACATGTAAATATGACCTGTTAAATATTCACCAATTCATTTACAATGGATTCCTCTCTTACCTTATCTATTTTTATTTTCTTGTGTCTTTATAGTTAGAAGGGGTTGAATTGGGAGCAGAGAGGAGTTGTGCACAATGGACACCTCTAGACTGGAGCAGCCTTGGGGCTCCAGGCCTGGCCACTGATGACACAGTTGCTAATTTTTAAAGATATTAATACAATATATATATATATATATATATATATAAAAATACAATAAGGGGTTTTTGCCTGTATCTCAATTTTTAATTGAGATATAGGCAAAACCCCCATATTGTATTAATGAAAAATGTATCCTTTTTTCCCCAAAAAATTTTTCATGCATCCTAATTCTTATTCAAATCAGCCTGCCAAACCAAATTAAATGTAGTTCTGCTGTGGCAGAAATCTTCTCAGAGCAAGTGCTGGCACCAGAATAATTTGTGATTATTATTCCTAAGCTTATATGAACATTTCAGATTGCATGTGTGAAAAGGTATATATTAAACACCACAATAATAATCTGAATTTTAAAAAATACTGGCATAAGGCCACATCAATACCAACTGTTCAGTAATTATTAAGTCTGTAGGCACATGAGAGGAGAATTACTGAAACAGCTTTTCAAGCTAAACTTAACATTACAGAAAGTACTCTTATTGTGTATCTGAATTCCTACAAAGAAAAATAAACAGTGCAACCATCAACTTGCCAGTGACCTGTGGTCCTCCAAAGGCTTTTGAGAAGAAAATGCTTTGCTTTATATTTGCACTACAAGTATATGAGTTCAATTCAAATCACAAGGGATGTGTGCAGGATCCAGGCAGGATTAGATCTTTACCAGCCAGACCCACTACTGTCCATGACAGATCATTTGGTTTGTGATTTTTCATCCTTGAAAAAACCTGTTCTGATCACTGGCTTTCCACCAGGAGGTTAAGTTTTTGTAGGAGCTGTAGAATATTCTCTAAGGGGAGGGTCCAGAACAGATGTGCGGATATTTCTGGCTACCCTTCATTGCCCACAGTTTAACAGGACCAGAACTGATTTCTTCCACACAGAATTTATGTTTTATGCTTTTTCCTCCCCCAGTATTTTGCTTATTGAGAAGTTCTTCATCTTTGTTTTCTGCAAGTTCTTTCACCTATAATGGAAGTGCAAGAAAAAGAAAGCAGCTTCTCTTTTTCGTATGTGTACTTTGTTGTATGCTTATTCTCACCTCTTTTGAAAATGTCTAGAATTTATGACTGCTAGGTAACTTTTCCATGATATGAAGGGAAATTTTAGTGACCCATAAAATTTGGAATTTAAATTCATTTATTTTTGTTACCATTAATTCCTGGTGTGACCATCACTGCTCACAGCAATTTACCACACACTGCACACTTAAATACAGCTGAAGGAACAGGCTCTGGGATCCCTCTGAACAAATGACCATATTGAATGCTCTGTTCAAGTGACTGACTTTTCCTATTTTTCCTTATTCACACGGGGTCCCATATATGCAAAGCCTGACTGAAGGCTGTCTTTGGGCTCCTGAAGCTCACAGGATGCAGCATTAGAGGAGGCAACACTCAAAACTTGCTGCTTTCTTTTCAAACTGATTGCCAAGCTATAAAAGCTAAAGGATAAACATTTGTGTTAAGTAGTTTTTCACTTTTTTGAAACCAGAAACATTATTATGTGCACATTAATTACCTTAACAAAAATTCCTCAGTGCCACAGGGGGAAACTGCTCAGTTCTCAGGACTGGAGCAGTTTATTGATTCATTGATGGCCTAATTAACTGGAATTGGTGAACTATACTTTCAGGGTCAGTATCTGCACTGCAACAGCCAAACCACTGTATTCCATAGCTATGAAATGTTACAGCCTATAATTCTATAAGTACTCCTCTATAACTAATTCCAAGAAGTACCCATCCATGGGCACCACACTCAGAGATTTTTATCCACTTGGCTTTGCCAGGACTGGAGGGGAGAGGGAGAGGTGCCTCACTGGCACCCCTACATCTTGGCATCTCTTTCTTAGGCTTATAATGGAAAAAAAATCCTGTTGATTCAAGGTAGATAGTATTTAATCCCTCATAGTTTTCATCCTTTTGAAAACAGAACAGTAAATAAGAACTGGCATTGTTTTAACTCTTACTGTCCTTTTATTTCATTTGCAATGGCTACCTGTAGTTGTTATCTTTGCAGCCTAAAATTATTCACCAAGATTTTAGGTTCTGCATATCAACAGAAACTTGATTAAGAAGTGCTGGTTATATTTCTAAAAGTAATTAGGCAAATTAATCTCCCAAATACATATATTAAAACAGTTTCTGTCAGCCACAATCCCCTTTCCCTCCTTATAAAACTTTCCAGAGAGTCTGCATTAAGAAGGACTTCAATTTAAATGGTCTGCCAGAAATATGAGCAACATTTCCTATGAAAACACCTCCCTGCAGGGATAATCTGTGCCATCTCTATGTGGAGATCCAGCACAGCCTGGAGTGTGTGACAATAAAGTGCTTTCCTGGCATCCTTGAAAACAAGGAGCTGCATTGCTTGCTCTGCTGCAAACAATTCCTCAAGTCTTAGGAAATCTGGAAATTAGATTATATTACATTACACAACCTTATTATTATCTTTCAAAACTTTTGACCTCCAAGAATAATAGATCCAAATCCCAGAGGCGCTTGCCTGTATTAAAACATTTCAGGGCCAAACTCACAGGTACTTTTAAAAAAATAAATCATTCTGTAAGGCATCAACAGGATGTTATTAAAGAACTGGCATTGATCTTATCTCTTGGAAATCAATTCCCCTCACAAGTGTCCCCTTTAAATCTGTGTAGATAATCAGCCCTTCAGTGACCAGTGACAGGAGCAGCAGCTGTCCTGCATTCACACCCTGCCCTGGGCTGCAGTGAATTATCTCTGGGATGCTGTACATTGCACAACAGCACAGAGAGAATCCTCAGGACAGCAGGCCATGCAGAAAGCTTCCTCCATGTCTGAATGCTGCCAGCTGGCCTAGAAATCCTGATTCCTTCTTTAAACCAGACCTCCTTTGTTGCTGGTGCACAGGAAAGTGCAATAATCAATTACCCACAACAAAAGGCTGTGTCAATCACTGAAAGTACCTCCCACATGTTCAGACAGCCACTTCAGAGGTTAGCAAAATTACTGATTATCTGGTAAATTGCAAGTGATTAATTCATAGTCTCAGAAAAGTTCCCACCACAGAGACAGCTCCACTGGAGGAAGTCTAAGCCTGACTCAGCAGCTGGTGTGTGGTCTGTGTCCAGATGCCTGGGAGCATGATCTTCACATTTCATTAAAAGAGTTTAAAAATTAAAGCCTTTAAACAGGCTTTAATTAGAATGTTTGCAGCTGATGTACCTATTTTTCTTTTGAAAAGCCAGTTTTTATGCATCTGGATTGATGACATTTCTGGAAAGAAACTGAGAAATCTGGAAACTTGTGGAATGCTCTTTCTTGGTGGGTTTGGGAAGAAGCTCTTTCATTGAACTGCCTAGGCCACTTAAAAGGCTTCACCTGGCTGGAAAGAGCAATGAATTTCAGCTGTACTTCTTGGCAGTGTCCTGCTTCTTTTTCAAAAGGCAAGCTGAAAAGCATCAAGATCCCGATCTGAACATATAGAATTCTCCAAACTATTATTTGTGTGCAAACCACATATATAAAAAAAACAGCATGAAAGTTAATTAGATTGAAGAGAGACATTCGTTTTTTTTTCTATGTGACTTTTAAAAAAGAAAATACAACAGAAGATTGTGTTATATTGATGTAGATTGAAAATAGGAGCTACATCAAAGCATAAACACTGTTACAGAAAATCAATTACTGGACAGGTTTTATTGATAAGTTCTCACAAAAAAAAATTAAAGTGGAATCTACATAAAGGAGGGCCTCAAAACTGTTCTGCCATACAGTACTAAATTGGAACATCTGTGGCCATGAGCCTGCAATTTCATACACTTGGACAGATTACTGTACTTGTGTGAAATGCAATCAAGTTACTTTTAAAGACTTCAGGGTGGTTTGCAGATGCTAAAGCAATCATAATTAACATCTGAGTTGCCAAAACTTACACACCAAGTTTGTATCAAAATCAGTGATTTTAAGAATTCAAGGTCAGGCCTTTAAATGCTGAAATCTCTTGTCACTGAATATCTAGCAATGATTAAACCAAAATGATTAAACATCTGGTTAGACTAAAATACAGTTGTTCGAGGAGATTAAGAACTAGCAGCCTCTAAAGCGGTGGAAAAAATAGAACTGATTGCAGGTTTGTCAACCTGAGGCAGTAATTTCACTGCTTATCACTGTTTCATCAGCACATCTTTATATGTTGAATAAAGCAGTCACCAGATTACTGCTTCAATCAGCATCATAAAACATCGTGTTTCTCCCTGCTTCCTAACAGCTGGTTTAAGAGGAATAAAAGGTTTATTTGATGGGTAAATTGGAAAGTCTCCAAAGGCCCTATAAGCTGATACATTTCTACAGCTGGACTTTCAAAGTAAGCCGAGTCTTCACAAATATTGCCAAGCCAGTTTTTTTGAGCACGAAGCTTTCTATTAAAAAAATCAAGATAATTTTGGTACCTCTAGCACACAAATCTACTCATTCATCCTTTACCATAATGTCAATCATGCCATCTGTAAGAAAGAAAAATTACTTCCTTTAGATATTATTGGCTTAAAATCTAATTCTATGTGACAAAAGTGATATTTCCCTATCTACAAATTTTGCTGCTAAATTGTGAGGTTACTCAATTATACTTCTGTATTAAATGCTTTTCACCTTCTTCTCATTTGCTTTCCCTGTGCTGTGGAAGAGACCTATAAGAGCAGAGCCAAGTGAACAAGGCAGTGGGTAAAGGAATTTCTATGGCATGGATATGACAGAGTCTCTCTGTACAGCACTGATTGCAGCATAGGACCCAAGAAACTTCATGGCAAACAGAAAATAAGACTTTTAGAAGGTCTATAACAACCTATTGCTACTCATACTGAATGTGTTGAGCACCTATAAAAATCCAAAGGACAAAGCAAACACCAGCATCCTCCTGCCAAAATTAAAAATAAAAAGAAATCCAACCACCCCCTGAAGGAGAGAGGTAAGGAGAAAAGAAGGGAGAAAAGCAACAAATAAAGTATCAAGTAAGTTCTCTCTGCTATTTTTAAAAAGACTATCTCTAGAATTACCTCCAATTATTACAATAATAATAACAATGAGGTAATTCAGCTAAATAAGGCTTGCATTGCTTCTCTCACTTTGGAACAGAACCAACAAACAGTGCCACTGGATCCCTATGGATGCCAGGAATTTTGTAACGATGCCAGTTGCTAAAAAACTGAGCACCTCTCCTAATATCCCATTATTTTATGTCATGCAGATGTCACTGTGAGGTGCATCTTTACCATGGCTGTGTAAAACTGTTCCAAAAGTTGTATTTACAGCTATGGTGGGGCTTCCACAGGGAAAATGCTCCACATGCTCACAGATTGCTTCCTGACACACTCTGGTTGAAGAGTCAGCTCCTCTTTGGTGAGAAGCTTTGCCTTCAGACTGCCAGAATAAATTCTCCTCTTTGGGAATCTAAATTATCATTACTTGACACATTATCTTCACCTTAGTTATTGAAAAAAAACAACCAACTCATTAGAAAAAACCCCTCTCATTTCAGCTTGAGTTCTGTAGTCATGAACGAGGATGGAAAGGTGAAGTACAACCCACCAAATTTTAAAATTAAGAATGTGCAATTTGAAAAGTGGTGATTAATTAAATTGTTAGGAGTTTTTATCAAAGCAAAAAAATAAATCCCAAGCTTCAAGGGTGCATTGGACTAGGGCACATGCGCAATGCAATACTCTAAATATGCTGTTGCAGAAGTTAACAACACAGCCAATTTATTAAATTAAATTAAAACAGATTCCCAGAAATCCCTAAATTATGCCTGGAAGCTCTCCAGTCCTACCAGGATTAGGCAAACACAAAACTATTTTACAGATATCTCTATTCCACCCAGCTATTAAAGGTACAGCCCAGCCCTTCCAGTAACATTGATTTTGCAGCCATGCTTTTATTTGAAAAAATAAGAGGCAACAGTATGTTGTATTGCTCAACAATCCCATACTTATTGATCAGAACATTTGGCACAGGTGTGCAGGAATCCAGGAGTTTTGTTCTACACACACCTCCCTCCTGAACCAAGGTTCTCATCTGGCAAGGCCAACCTTGCTACCTTTTAGTTTTGTCTTATTTTAAAAGTCCACATTGGAATCACTTATGGATAAAACCACCGAGCTCTGGATGGCAAGAGCTGTTATAAATCACTTATCTGGGGCAGCAGTGAAGCCACAGGTGTTCCTATTGGGATGGGGTAGAGAACTACAGTGCTCTTCTAAAGCTCCTTCTGCTGCTCCACATCTTCCCTCCCCTGACATTAATGTTAATTTGGCTTGGCTTTGAGCCTTAAAATGAAATTTCCAGATACAGCAGGTAATACATTCAGGTGTGTGCATATGTTTAAAAGCCAGCAGACAAAAGCAATTTCTTTGCTTTAATGAGAAAGAACAGCAAACTTGAAGGCAGATCATTCTCAATGCAGACAGGAAAGTAATCAAGGCATCCACTATGATGAAATAATACAGCAATGCTAGGAGAAGAGAAAACCCCTTGACAAGCCTCAACTCAAGAAGCTTCAGCCAGACACACTTCAGCACAAGCACTAATGATTCCTTCAGGACAGTGAACAAGGGAAATTAAGATAGGAATCAGTTTCTTCTTTTATGGATATGCTCAATACTCATCAAAATCTTATGAGTAGGTTTTATGCATTGAGGTGAGAATCCAATGTAAAGGACTGCCTGAAACAACAGTTTTAGCTTTCATACACCCAGATCCCCAGCAAAAAACCAAACAGAAAACTCCAACCAGAGTACAGAAATTAAGAAAAACAGCACATGGGCAGAACCTTCTGTTTGAACTCCAAGAAAAATCTCATGCACCTGACTGCCAAAACTGAACTGCCCCTGCTGGTCCACAAGGAGCTCTGGGGACAACTCGTCTCTGTCCTCCTAAAATGTCCCAGGCAGAGCCCAAGCTGGTTCCTTGTTTCCAAGAGAAAAGGGGGAAATCAAAAATAAAGAATCAACCCCAGAGTCAACTATAAAAAATAGACTTCAGAGATCCAGAAAAAAAGAGGACAAAGAAGCTGAAGGCCAGGATGGTGTTTCACACAGCATCCTTTCATTCTGCACTTGGTCACTCACACCAGATGAAATGTTCCTTCTTCAGGCAGCAAAGATCAAGATGGAAATTATAAAAAATTACTTACCACAAGCTCCAGCTCTCTGGGAAAATTTAACCTCTTCAACAGGATTTGTCCTGTAGGTAGTATTTGAAAACCAGCTCTCTACCAAAGAGATGTTCTCTTCACCAGCTCCTGTTGCATCACCAAAATCAGGCAAGGCACTGCTTCTCTACCACTGTAATCCTCTGCTTTACTTTCTTAAAAGAAAAACAAACACCTTCCTCACCAAAAAAATAAGGAAAAAAACTCCAAAAACAACAAAACCAACCAAACAAAACAAACCCACAAAACCAACAAGCCAAAAACCAGCAAAACTCAACAGCAAAAAACCCAAAGGTTTTTCTAAAGAAAAACTATTTTTGGAAGAGAAAGTACAGTTCCTTTTACTTTCCATTTTCCATCTCCTCCTTTTTACAAGGACATTAAGAAATGTACATTCTGCGTTAGGGATGGTGTCATATGCCAGTACCTACCTATACCTACAGTACATAGCTAACCAGTAAAGTACAGACCCATAATTGTGGTTGGAAAGAGGTGAAAGCTGTAAAACCTTTCAGTGATTTAGGTGTGTTAAGACTGATAAGATGGCAGGAGAGAGGTTACACTGGAAATTGCTTGATTTCAGTGCTGAGGTCTCGGAGTAGATGTTTCTCTCCTGTTTATGTGAGCCAACACTCTCTATTCACTAGCAACAGAAGAGAAAAATGGTTTGATGCACAGCCAGGTGAGCTCTGTAAATATTTTCTAGATTATGTTAAGAAAGGTGGGTTTTGTTTGTTCTTTTTTAATGCTTGAGTGCATGTGCAAAGCAAACTGCCCCTAAAACCACCCAGTTATTACTTTTCTACTTAAAAACATTGGTATTTTAGGAGCTAGATACTTATGGACTTATTCTGCTTGACATAAACCTGTGACAACTGCTCAACCTTTTGGACACAGATATATTACATTGTGATTAATCCTGCTTTATCTTTTGCTCCTTCCCTCTGTGACCAGGCACATTCTGTTAAGTCAAAGCAGGGAAGACAACGGTGTGTGTGTAAAAAAAGGGATAAAGAGGGTGGGGAAAGGTGTTTCACATTTTACTTTCTGCTTCTACATTATGTTTTTCATCCCCAAGAAAAGAAAAAGCCCCAGAACAAAATAGTTCTTCTAAAGGGCAGGTATTCTTAAGGGGAGATTTTTACACCAAAAGCAGGAATGACACTTTCAAGTAAAAAGGATTAACATTCAGATTGAGTTTTGGAAAGCTCAAGCGTGAAACAGGTGCTGCTCAGACAGGTCTTCAGAGCTGGTGCTCCACACTTGCTTTTTGTCACAGCACATGTCACAGCTGAGACAGCCACCATGCATAGAGTACCACCACACAATTTCAGAAACCTTCAACCCACACAGAGTGACACCTCACCTCTTCAGCAGGCTGCAAGCATCTGCCCTCCTTGTTCTTCAGCCCAGCCTTTTATCCCCTCCTGTTGA
>JAWWMS010000002.1:382662-401944 GCA_035048045.1 Chlorospingus semifuscus | reverse complement strand
ACTCCATGGCTCGTTCCCTTCAATAGCATTCACCTGTCCTGCACAGCTGTGCCCACTGGGGATGAGCCCCAATCACCCCAAACTGTGTGCCTACAGGATTTGCTTTTAATGGGAAGCACAACAGAGGCAGCAACCCCTCAGTCAGCTCCAGCCCAGCCTGTGCACATGCCTTTCTTTTCAGTGACCTCATGGAGCATTCCCTACCTGTGACAGCCACTCAGGAGTCCACATCCTTCCAATGTATATAATTCAGTTTTTACTTCCAAAAAAATTTTCCAGACTAAGGTTCAAAGTGCCATCAAAAGCTAAGAAAATCCAACTGCTGGAATATTGGATTATTCCCCTACACCCCTCATAACCTTGGGTCTAAGCACCCACAAAAGATGACTTCCATACTCTGAAAAGCTTATGAGCAGTCCAGATCATAATCTGCTCTGCATCTATAAAACAGTCTCTGACTGTTTTCCCATTAGTATTCCTTGCAAACAAGGATCTGTCTCTGGTACATTAAGGTGCCACGAGCAGTGGCATCTTGAAGCAGAGCTCTGCACTAAATGTACCTCCAGTGTGACAGCCAGAGGATGCCAGCCACAGCAGGGACAGAGAAAACCCAACAGATTCATAGCCCTGCCTCAAGAAAGCCAAATGCTTAAAATTCAATGTTCAATGCAATTAATTTTTTTTTTAAAGGGAAACTCTCTGCATACTTTCTAAGAAATGGACTGTGGCAGCCACGAAAATTGTTTTCCACTTGAAGGCAGGACTTGGAGCCTGTCACATTTACGACATTGTGACAACTGTTCATTTACCCTAAGTGATAAATCTCACACTACCAAAGTCAGCCTTTTACACTTGTTTGATTTTTAATAACCCTGATGTGCCAACAGAGAGAGTCTGAAGCAGAGGAAGAGGCCTAATGCTCTGTGTAGCTCCTCATAACTAACTGTTCTGTGCAATACCTAAAGTAAATCCATCTTGGGAGAGGGAGAAGGGACTGAAATTATGTGGGCAAATAAAGTTAAAATAAAGCAACATAAAAACCCCCAAATAAACAGCAGGGTACTCCACTATATAAACATAGTAAATACACTCCCACACATATGGGGAAAAATCAACATATGAACAAACTAATAGGATTATGCAAAAGAAGCTTCTAATAATAGGCCCATAATTAATCTCTTTTAGTCTTGGGGCTCGCCTGTAATCATTCTTCATGTGCATAATATAATTTGGGCAATTCTAATTCTATGAAAAGGACATGTCTTACAACAACCCTCCAGTTGTGAGGACTATTTTTGCTAACCTAGTTATGGCTCAGCAGATGGTCCAGAGTCCACTCCTAAGCCAGGCTTAGCTTTGTGCTTTGCTAATGCGCATGCTTGCTTTATTGACAGAAAAGGGGGCAACTTTTATTTGGACCACAAGAACACACTTCCCTTAGTATGAACTGATGAACAGGAACTGAGGAGAGTTCTACAGAAAACCAAGATATCATGAGAATTACTTCACTGTACTCCTCGACTATTTTCTTTTCTGGTGGTTATTGTATAATTTTAAAAAATGCTTTATAACTGAATCAAATAACATCTGCAGGATAAAGCACTTTATCTGACATTTTATGCAGCATTTTTGCATGTACATGTGTGTCACATAAAGCAATATATATTTTAGAATAAGTTTTCCTGGGTTTAAGAAATAGATGATCCTTACAGAAAAAAAAATCCATCCTAGTCGCTTTACAAATTTCCTGAAAGATCAAATATTTAAAAATGAAAAAAAACAGGGAAATAAGAAAGGAAGCTCTACAGAAATTCTACACACCACACTGTTTTCTTTTAAAACATGATATTGAGTAAATATATTTTCCAGTTATGGAAAAAAGTGTGTTTTTCAGCCCCTAAAACTAATTCAAACCTTCACATAGAACTGAGAAAACATGCAGGAAAGTGGTTCCCTCTTTCTTTCCCTAAGTTATTTATTCCAGTTATTCAATTAGGGAATGCCACTGCTGGAAGTTCAGACATTCTCTGGCATATATTCATTCTCCAGCTTCTTAAAATGCAATATGCTACAGGTGATAACTGAGGCCAATATTCCTTTCATGTTCTGATAGGAATAATTAAGGCCTTTTGCCACACATGAAAAAAGTCTCCACCAGCTCTATCAAAAATACCCCGAGCACTGTCACACACTCTCAAATCACAGCCTGGCTCCTCATTTTCAAGCTCAGTACTTTTTGCTCTGTTTCAAGGAGGTTACTTTTTTGAAGTGCATAGTGTTAGAGCAGCCCCCTGCAGGTTCCAAATTCAGCTGTTATTAGGGTACATAAAATGCAGAATAATATGGCATTGAAAAAAAGCCCAGTACTGGGTAAGGTCTAATATTAGAAATAAGAAAAAAACCCTTAGACTTTTAAACGAGGAGAACAAAATGAATGAAATCTCAGTATCTTCTGAGCAGAATCAGTGACGATTTCCTAAGTGTAATTTAGATGTGAAGAGATGGGTTCCTTGGTATTGATTTCTTTATTTTAATTTATATTATTGCTACTACTACTGCTACAAGCTTCAGCTGTAGTGTTGGGAGACATGAGTTAACATTAAATTAATGCCCAGAGAGCTGCCTGGCTGACACAGCAAGGGTCCAAGGCTGCTGCAGAGCCACCTACCCAAACCTTGGGGCAGGGGGAACTGGACTGGCTGCACATGCTGACTGAAAGCTAAAAGCTGCAGCAGTAAATGCACGTACCCATTGATCAAAATTGTAAATAGAAACTGTCCCAAGTGACAGCAGCAAGGAGGAGTAATCACTGGGCAAACTGCAGGGGAGGTGGCAGAGATGGAAGATGCTTCTACAGAGTTTACAAAAAACACCAGCCAGAAGAAACTGAATAGTGCTTTGAAAAATGAAGTGGGGAAGTAGCATTCTTCAGGGTAGCAGGTAGATAAACAACTGTTTTTCATGTGGAAGAATGAAAAGAAACCATCCTTCCTAGGGCACAGCACTCACAAATCCATGGCAAAAGAGCAGCAACAATGCCAGATAAGGATGGCAATTCACAATAAAATAGTAATGTTGTTGTTATTACAAAAAATGCAGTCAAGGGGAAACTGCATGGTAAACTCAAAGCCAGTGCACATGGAGCTCCCAAGGCATCCTTTAAAAGAGAACTGTTTGCTCCAGAATCTGTAGAAATCCTCCTGAGGAGATGTGCTCTATCAGGAGGCAGGACCCTGTGCCTGGCAGCTGAATGGGTTTGTGACACTGCTCACCTTGGGCTGTCCCCAAACTGCACTGGAGCTGCTGAGCTCAGACCCCTGTCACTCTGCTGGTCTCAAACACACCAGGCAGCTGCAGGGACACAGTCCAGGGCTTTTTAAACCCCTTGTGGGCACAGTGTGACCTCAGGGCAACAGATAGGTACTCTTGCCATCTTATTGCAGGGGTTCCATACTGCTGTCTCCTTATCACAAAAGTTTCATTCCTTCTTGGTGTTTCTCGTGGGCAGTTCCTCAGAGCACTGACTCTTTCTTCCTCACAAAGCAGCCACCTGACTCCAGTTCATTTCCCAGCCCACCACCCCACTCTTTTATAGCATCTTCTTCTCATCCCTGGCCTGTTAAAGTCAGGCCTGTTCCTAATCTTTGATAATTGGCCCAGGTGCAACTCCTTGGGGGTAAGATTACATTCTACACTGTCTTTATTTTCTTATTTTTTATCCCCCTACAAGGTACAGCTCAAAAACATCTCAGTTCCATCACACATTCCTTCATTTCTCCATTATTCCTCATGGACTCTGTTATAGACGTATCCCTGCCCTTCCAGACTGCTGCCTGCTTGCACAGTGGGGCAAAGCAAAGCCAGACAGGAGTTCTGCAGATTTAATAAGATTGCTGATAAAGTGTCACAAGCTTCAGTGCCTCTGGGGATCAGGTGTATTTAGAAATGTTATGTAATCTTCAACATTCTGCAGTAACCATGGCTTGGGATTAAAGTACATAAAAACTTGTCAAGACTCTGATATACTTAATATCTGCTTAGTGACATCTCATTTAAATAAAAGATTCATTAACCTCAAAGTGCTATTGTTTTTTGGGTTTTTTGGTTTTTTTTCATAGCAGCAGTATGATATGCAAGGCTGAACTGGTGCTTGCTTTATAAACAGATTTTCAGAGTCACTGGCTGAATGGATTCAGATCTCAACAGCCTGAAATTTAGTACACCCAAGTATCAGAAAAACACTGAAATTCATTAAATGGCTTTGCATACTGGAACCTCACAAAATATGACTCTAGCCTAATTTGAGGTTGTGTTTGCTCCCTAAAATTAAAGACAGACACTAAATTAAAATGACTAGGTTTTATTCTACCGAGCATCCTCAGGATAGGTCTTTGGGTATTGTGGGGAAAATATTTGAAATGAGCCAGGTATTTTTCTGCAAGAATGAATATTAAGTACTGAGCAGGTGCAGCAGTTAATTTTCATAATGTTCTTGGTTATGCAGCTAATATAGCATTGCAAGTTTCATTACAAGGCAGAATAGATTCTAACAAATTTTGTTTTGACACTAACTGCCATTCAAACGAGCAAAAGTACCCTCATTTATTTTAATGAGGGCTGACATAAAAAAACCACATGCAAATAAGACAATATTACATAAAGGCAAAAAAGTCAATCAAATCATGAAACATAAATAAAATGCTAAATATAGGGATTATATGGTCTTAGAGTCACAAAATTATTTAGGTTGGAAGAGACTTGGCAGGGACACCATCCACTAAACAAGGTGGATCCAAGCCCTGTCCAACCTGGCCTCCCAGGGATAGGAGTATTCACCACAATTAAACATTAAAGAACTGATAGTGGATAAAGATAGTCAGGAGATAGACAATACACACACTCATCTGCTGTATTTACATGGAGTGTGTTTGTGGTCCCAGCAAAAGAGCTGCTGAAGAGAGAAAAGTGACAAGTGTCCAGGTAACCAAAGCAAGCCCCGCCTCTCTGATACTTTTCCTCAAGCAGCTACCTGTAAAAATCTGGAGGTTCTGAAATTACTTCTTCATCTTTCCCAATTCTTCCTTTAGCAATACCATTGTCAAAACCACTGCTCTGTACTTACAGCAAAACTCAGAATGTCACTGCTCTGGTCAGTGAATCATATTTGGTGCTCCACACTCTTATTCTTGTTTTCTCAGTCATCCCTCACCCTTCAAATGCTGACTGAATCCTAAGCAAAGACTCCATGAGAAGCGAAATTTTCTTGTATTTTCTGCCAATCTATTTCCAAGCATTTGTACCGTGTCATGTAAATAGCAGCATCATTGTATAAAACAGTGCAGCTGAAATGTTGTAATTAATTTTGATACCTGTAATCATAAACTGTAATTATCATGTAACTGGAGAACTATAATCAAGGAGCAAAGCCCAATTCCACATTTGATATATTTCACAGGAAGAGCTCTGTGGTTACTCATCTAACTAGGAGAAAAAGCTACAAGAAGATTAGCTGTGCAAGTGCACTTTTAAAAGTCATTGTAATTAGAGATGCTCAACAAAACACAACTGAACAAAAGCAGAAAGGGGAGGGAAAAAATTCTTTTGCTGGCCTTCAGAGAAATATCAAGCTTTTGACATTTCCACACCTTTTAACTGTAATTATGATGTAACTACATAAAATGCATCACAGACATTACAGAGCCATCATTCTTAAACCCATATGCATTTGGCTGTCTGAACTGCACTGACTCCCCAGCAATAAAGTGGAATTTGTTATTATTTATAGATCAATCAGGCCAGCTGTTGAGGCTATAGTAATATTTGCTGAGATTATCATAGCCCTATTTTGACAACAAAGATGAATGGACAAAGGCCTCTGTAAGAGAGAAAAAACATAACACAATAATAAATTACATTAAAAGGTTGAATAAAATCACTTGCACTTATTTTTCACGCCCACAGATTTGCAAGCACAGAAACACCTGCACTGAAGTGGTCTGCCCTTCAGTTATACCTATCCTGTCATGGAGCAGAGGAGACAGCAGCTCTCAGTATTTCCTATCTCCAGGGCTGTTCTTACAAAGGAGAGGGTATTTTTGCACATTTTCATGTATTTACTGTCCTCTGCCCCTTTATTTGGATGTTCCAGGGTTGCAGTCATGTTCTTTATCTTCCCTTCATCAATTCCTAACAGCTTCTATCTGTTCATTGCTTTGCTCTGTCCTTTATTTCCCAATCTCAGTGTCTTACAAGCCTTTATGTCACTGTGCTGCTCTGTGTTTTGAACCTTGCCTCATCTACCATGTCTTCCTTCTGGCGCTTCCACAGCCTTTTGTTCCTCTTCACATTTTTACTCATACAAATCTTACATTCTGTATGTATTACAGATTTCTGCTACAATGAGTTTTCATGGGAGACCCAAACTCAAACTCTGGAAATCATGACTTCCCTCTATATTAGGTAGTTCCTATCTACAGAACTGTACCACAGAAAGACTGAATATCCATCCACAGGGCTTGCATCTGCAAAATCATCTGCATGTTTTTAATTACGCAAGTTACAGAATGATCTATTGGGTGTTCCTTAAAATTTCACAAAATAGAACAAAGTGAAAGAAAACCCACAGGCGTAACCAAGTTCACTCCTACACGAAAGAGAATTCAATTTGTTCCAGCATTTGGGTGATTTGTGTTGCAATGAACTTTTCCACTATTCTCTTGTTCTCTGATGGCATAATTATCTTTAAGGATATTCCTGTAAAACTGGCATTTCATCTGCTGCATAATTTACAGGTTGGCAAAGTTTAAATACATGTAAATGACACCCTCACCATTAATGCCAGGCAGACAAAGGAGAACAAGCAGGATGCTGAGGAGATGCCATGCTGCTGCTTCACCACCTTGTGCAGGGCCTCTCAATGCCCTCACCTGCATTTCCCAAACATCTAATTTCATCCAAATCAGGCAGATGGATTTTGGAAACAGCAGCAAGGAAATTCCATGGATACCACACTCAGTGCCCTGTGCTAGGGAGCGTGGAAGAAGCAGATCAAAGCTGACGTGTTGATACTGATCAAAATGGAAAAGATCAAGTGGGAGATGATCTTGTTCACAAAGAGGAGTTGACCGAAAATAATTTGTACAAGTTTCAGCTAGTACAAACTGTCCTTAAAATGATAAAACTTAAAAAAGGGTAAAAAATATGCTTTAATTGCAATAAATCCTACTAAAATAACACTCAATCTAAAATGTGTGAATGGCATGGATTTTATCTATGCTATACATCAGAAATGGACAATCTAGTACCCTCTACTTGCCTTAAAAACACTGAAATCTCTAGTACATACTCAAAAAACATAAAACATGTTCTTAAATTGCAGGCAACCGAACTTAATAAAAACCAAACAAGTGGATTAAGGCCAAAACAATCTTTACACCAATCCCACTTCATCCATGTCCTGGGAACCTGATGGATTGATAAATGAAACATTTAATTATTATGACAGCCACAGACTGTAGACAGATGTTACTTTAGGAATTCCCACTTTGTACTCATTTCTTCCAGTGAATCCAGCTCATAATATTGTGAAAAGATTGCCATTACCTCCAAAGGAAGGATTAAACTATGGCAAATTTTCAATAACATACTGCCTGGAATGCTAATTATAGCACTCTTTTCATGAATATTTAATTTTCTGTTGGGTCTTATGTCCTTGAGCTAAAGCCCATAACTTCTATCAATATTAATGCCAATTATGCATTCAGATCCATAGAGATCAGAGAAGTTACCCAGAGATCTTAATATGCCCAGTCTTGTTTAACTATATTGATTTTCAGCTTCATCTTTACCTGGTGCTGTATAACAAGGATACCAAAACCACAGAAGATTTCAGCCCTTTTTAAAGGGCACATATGAGGATGATCACAGTAGGTCTCATCACCATCTGATACCAGATAAAAGGTGAGTGAGCTCGAAAACACTGATTAACTACTAATTATTAAAAGAGGAGGGAAAGCTAGAGAATCTTCCATTTTAAAACCTAAAATCCACATCTGTAAGACTATCACAACTACCTCACTTAAGCTCATCTCAAAGAGATGCTTTTGCTCAGAAATAGACTTTTGAGGATACAACTTTCTCCCTCATAAGTAACTTAAACAATGTGTCTGCAAGCTTGAAATACAAAAAAAGAAAAAAGAAAAATAAAATCAGAGAGAAGCCATGAGAAATTAATAACTAGAAATGATGAGTTATACTTAAGTATCTGTCAAAGTCTGAGGAGAAAATTCTATTACATGGGTCTACTACTTACTCCTACATTGGTACATGATAACAAATACATCCAGGGGGGAAAAAAACTTCATTGCAGTCAATGGGGGAAAAATGCTGTTAGGTATTAGGATTTTATCCATTGGGTGTTTTTTCAGATCATAATGGATTTTATCCATTGGGTATTTTTTCATTCTGTACTGAAGTTTCTCAGCCTAATGAAATTTTGAACTTATGCTAAGCAGTTTTGAGGTACATTGGCAAAGTGAGAAAACATTTATTATAAAGTTGTTTTTAAAAATGCTATTTCAACAAACCTCTGCTCTACCTGTAGGTTTCTCCTCTTTCCCCATCTCAAACGAAATGAGTGTTTTTTTGTAGGTCCCATCATTCCCTCAAGTCTTTTCGCATGGACTCTCCAGGCTCTCTCAAAGACTTCAGCAGGCTACAACAAGAGCATTTAATAATCACATCAGTTTGAAGAAGACTTTTTTAGCCAAACTAATTCCAAAGACAGACACCCAGCTCTTTGTCCAGCAGCCCATTCACTCACTCCAACACTCCAAGCCATGACTTTCAGAGCTCCCTTCCCAGTTCTCCCTTCCCTGCCAGCTGCCAAGCTTTCCAGAACTTGGAATTTGTAAGAATTGGAATTTGTATTCCAGTTTGTAAGAAATGCCACCTCTTGATGCAGGTATGTATATACATTAAATTTAGCAATTTCTCTCAGATTATGTCAGTGTAAGATGCTTTTCTCAAAAATCCATTAGAAAAGTTTTGAGGAAAAACTACATCCATTCCAGCTTGATTGTAGGACAAAAAGAAAATGTTTCACCTTAATTTTCATGTCAAAGTTTTTATATCTAGTTAGGTTTTTAAAATTTGCAAAGCATTAAGAAAACAAAGCAAAGGGTAAAATTTCTTTTTATTTTTCCTAATTATTTTTCTCCCCACAGATATTTTCAATTGTACAATTTCAAAATAAACACCCAAACCCACATTGTTTATGAATTTTCATAAGGGCCACTTTGATTTGTAAGAAAAGTCTTACTGAAATAATCCAGGTTTGAAGATCTCTGGTACCAGGATTTGCTACTCTGAGTAAATTTTTAGGAGATATCACATGGTACCTGTTTCAAGCCCTTCATATTCCTCTCTGCAGTTCAAAGGTTTTGTTACTTGTCTGCAGCACAAAAACCATCCAAGTGAAATTACCTAAGAACAACACAGCATGAGCATAAACAGCAGCTTAAAATTCAGAGACTAAAATTCTATCAAAACAATTTTTATGCTTCTCCATCAAAAAATACCTATTTTTTCTGAAAAGATTGCCATGGGTACCGAGTTTTGTCTTATATAAAATTCAACCGTATTTCAAACACCACAACTGATCAACAATTTCCTTTTGCATGTGGAAGACCTTCAGAGCCACATTTTTTACATTTTCTAAAAGCTCTCCTCAGGTTGGGGTCACTTTGCCTGGTATTTAAGTGGAGCAAGAGCTTTTTAATGCTTCTTAAAAGAAAGGGAATGACAAAAATCCATTGTGGTTCAGTAACCTCCCCAAGGTCAGGACACTTTGACATGTCACCACGAGCTTAAACACAACCCCATGAAACTTGTGCACAATGTAATGTTCTAGAGGCACTGCACAATTCATGTGGCCCTCTGCAAAACAGCAAATTCCTCCTCCAGCCTCACAGTTTGGTTTGTTTTGTCTTAATAAATAAATGCATAAATAAAGATGATAATTAATTTCTTGGTGATGGTTACTTTTCACCAGAAACTGATGAAAAGCTGCTGCTGGGGAGAAGCACAAAACACAGACCATCAAAAGGCCTGAATGAGCATCAGCCTCTGTTAAATCACACATTTCAGAAGAGCCTCTGTGAATTTTCTATCTCAGTATTAATTAAGATTTACCAACATACAAAACAAAGCACTGGCAAGCATCGTGCATAATACTGTCAGAGTACAACATAAAGCAACAGTTCCAGATCTGTGCAGCTACATTGCACAGAAAAGCCCCATATCCACATTTTTCAGTCCTTGCCACCATTTAGCTTTTCACATATTAAATATTTGCAGCTTAATCTTAAATTCTCACTTTTTTAAGACTTAAAATCAGGTACCCTTATTTCAGAAAAACAAGGTTTTGACCAAACACTCCAAGTAGTGAACAACAAGATCATAGTCTCAGCACATTGTGGAATCATCAGCCTGAGCTATTTTAGATTAAAACCAAGGGAGTTTTTTTCAAAAGGAAATCAAAAGTATGTATTTTAAATTCTAGATTTTGATATAAAGTTCAGAGGGTGACAGCTTAATCTTGAAATGTTCAAATTCCACCAAAAAAAGCCAGTAAAAAAAATGATAAACTATTCCTCCCTACCATTTCATTAAATGAGGAAGAAAAACTAATCAAAACAAAACCAAATCAACACGGGGGTCAAAACCTCTACTTGATCTCAAAACCTACCATCAGTACTTCAGCACTCTCCTTCTCCTGGGATGGGTTATGTCATTCTTCAGAGAGGTTGAAAACAGGATTTGGAATGGAAAATTTACCTCAGGTACTGAAGCCTGGAAAGCACATAATTGCAACAGCAGCATGAAATTCATCCTTTACTCTGGCTTGAAGTGCTATTTGCCTGGCTGGTTTATGGTGTTTGTGCTCAAAGCTCCTTCTTTGCACACACAAAGGCTTCAATGTTTACACTGTAAACATCGTAGCAAGCAAATAAAAGCTCTGGTTAAGAGGAGCAGGGAAGCTGAAAAGCCCACTTTTAATTGCTGAATTCTTAGGGATTTTCTAGAAATTATTCCAGACCTGATGGTGTAAATTATAAGACTAGGAGAAGAGAGTATTAATTCAGGAAAGTTCAGCTCTGGTGTGCTGAGCTGCTGAGGCTGAACCAGGCTGCCAACTCACGAGGGTTCCTGGTGTTCTCAGCCCCAGAGAGGAAAGGAGATCCAGCAGCTTTCAAGGTGGCCTCATTACCTCCAGAAAAATCCATTAAAAAGGAGCCTGTATATAGATGGTTGCAAATTCTGTAACCTCCCCATTACACACATTTTTCTATTTTAAAGCAATAAAAACCAGCCCTGGATTTGGAATGGGGAGAGCTAGGCTGGAAATCAGAGTGGAACCGCACATCCACTTGCTCCTCACTCTTCTCTCGGTCCAACACCCCAGCACACAAAAGGCTATGAAAGAGCCGTTAAGTTTGCACCACTGCTCAGCTGATCTCCACTCCTACTGCTGCCAAAAGGGCCCTCACACTCTGCAGAGAGGGATTTTTTTCTAATTAGCACTTCTCTGCCTTGTTAACACACAAAGAGCACTGTGGCATATGCTTGCCAGCCAAAACAAATGCAGTGCTAGAACTTGTAAGATCTTGAGACCATGATATCTTGTCTCTTATTGCAATGCACAAAGGGTTTTATGTGGGTATGTTGTAAAAACTAGAGGAAGAGAGGGAACATGTATGCACACAATGAGAAAAAAAGAAAATAAATGCCTTTTAACAGTATTATATCAAAAACATTTCTGTTAAAGCATCCGTTAAATTAGAAAGTGGACTGTTTGTCTGAACAGCAGAATGAAAATCATATCAAGCTTTTGTAGATGGAAGGCCAAGAACAGCTCTTATTTATTTTTAGAGACAAATGCCACCTAGCAGTGACAGGAACTTGGCCAGGAAGGTCAAAACCAAAATGAAGTAGGGCCTTTGTGAAAATGGATGAGTAAATTTCTATTGATTTCTTTCCACTTCTTAAGGAATCAAATTGCTGCAAGGCTCACGATGGAGCTCCCAGGTTTTTGCTCAGTCGGTTCAACCTCGACTCAGTAACCTCTGTGACGTATCTGTTTCAATTTATTACACTCAAGCCCATGGAATTTGTGCTTCTTTGATGTCCTCATAGTGATTTGATTTTCTCTGGCTACACAGAGGGTCATTAGGTTTAATGCAGGGCAGCAGTACATGCACTGATTTGTAAGCAAATGTAATGCAAAGTGGTATTGGGTGTTAAAAAACCACAGCTGGAGCACAGGGGGCCTTAGACAAAGTCAAAAATAGAACTGAATATTCCTCTAAAAGAGAAAATAACAGCAGGACTCTAAGAATGCAACACTGGTTATGTTCTGTTTTCTAAAAATAAACCTAAATACCTCAATAAATAAATAAATTTGAGGCCATAGTTGAGAACATGGGTTGAATGCAGGGGAAGTCTGTTAATCAAGCCTGAGAGGAAGAAGACTTAGCCCAAAGGGGATACTGAAGGCATTCATCAATGGGATCTCTGTTTATACTAACAACAGACTCGTGTTTGCTCCAGAGTTATACAAGTGTATTCACAGGGACCTGGAGCTCTGCAGTCCTGCAGTTCCAGTCCACTCTGCTACTGTCTTGAAGGGTTTCAGCATTGCCAAGACAATGTCTGCTTAGATTTGGGATTTTTCAACATGTTATTCTAATAGGTTAATTTAGGCAGAGGTTGTGCAGCAAATTTCAGTAAGTTGTGAGTTTTATACAATTTTCCAAACCAAAGGCCAGCTGAATACTTGTTCTTTTTACCTAAATCCTTCTTGGACATTCAGAAAAGAGACACCAAGCTGGGGGAAGCCTTTTTCCATGTCACAGCTGACTGCTTTGTCTCATTGAGCCAAATCATCCTGAACACACATTTTGCACTCATTTTGCACAATCTCCTATGCATTTTAATACATTTAGATGAGTTCTGCATACCTCAGTTACCACTTTGTTGGCAATCATTTTTCCCACCAGAGGAACAGAGAGATCCTGCCAAGTCAGCTAAAAGCTAAGCAACAGGTCAGAGATAACAAAAAATTAAAATAAAGACCTCTTTACACTCAGGGAAGTTCTTGCTCCAATACAGACACACCATCAAGGAATGTCCTCCATGGGAATAAGCAACATACAGTCATATCCAAAAGAAGGACTACAAAGAAGATAAAACTTGGTCAGGTTGTATATTTAAACAAATTAATAATAAAGGGAGATTACACCAAACTCCTCCAGTTTTACTGTTGCTCCTTCTGGCATCATGAAGAGCCTGTGACTCTTTTTTAGTGTGTTAGTAGAAGATTTTCAGAAAAGGGAAATATAGAACTTCCCACATATAGAAAGGATAATGCAACTAAAATATTGAAATGACACTCAGTAATTCTGACATTTTAGACTTCAAACCATTTCAATAATCCTTAATATTTCTGTTTCTCACTTCTTTATCTGTAAAACTTGAGGGTTTTTTCAACCACAGCATTGTAACACAGTAAATTATTGCCTATCACATAGGCATCCACTATGCATGTATAAACATAAAATATTAAAACTAGGAAGAAGGAACTTAGTGCAGTGGTTCTGTAAGCTCTTTGTTCCAGAATGGCTTTCTGGGGCCAAATACAGCTGATTGACACCTTTAAAACATGTGGTTTTTGTGATTTCTTGTGTGCACAGCAATATTTGGTGTATGTGCATGAACAGATCCCCTGCACCACAGCACAAATGGGACAGACCCTCATGTTGCACTGGGAGGGGAATGGGAAAATGGGAAAAAATTCCCAAATGGAAAAAATTCAGGTCAAATTCTCTATTACTACATCATCTCCAATGCTTTGGAAGTATTGAAAAGCACTCTCAAAGAGCTCTGAATAACACTCTGTGATACACATAATCATTACATCACACAGATAATTGCATTGGGAGGAGCCAACATCACATTATTTTGGTTTTTTCACTCAAAGCTCATGGCCACAAAAGAAGCAGCTATGTGCCTCGTGTTCTACTTACCTTAACCAGTCTCATTTATGCAACTGAACTTAAAACATCAATTCAGAGGCTCTTTCAAATAATTTCAAGAGTTAAATCTCTGCCATTTTCCTTCCATTCTTACCATATGTACCTTTTTAGAAACAACATCATCTTACTTGCTATTAATAGTGAAAGGCAAATCTCAGGAGGATCATGAGTAGTCAGCACATTTTAATGCTGATTCCAAAATTAAAAGCCAGAGGGGCTTCTTTTCCCTCTCTGAGGTCTTCCAGCAAATTATTGATTTTTGCTGATCTTCTTCCATTAATATATTTCTTTCTTACAGCCTGAGTGATTACGTTAAAGTGCTTAGTAACTCTCTAATCATGTACATCTCCTGGGGCTGAAAAGAGCTTTGGTTTTCAAAGTAATTTGTTTCAAATGAAGCCTTATTCATCCTAATGTGAGGGTCAGGGGTTGGGGGGGAAAAAAAAAAAATTCCAGGATCATACTTGGAAGATCCTAAATTCTAAGCCATTTGAGGTATAATAAAATAATAAGTCAAATTTGTATCTTCTGAAAATCACCTACCAGTAAAAACCACCTATGAATACCTACTGCTACAAAACTAGTGGTTTAGAATATAAAATCCTTTTAACAAAATACATAATACTAGGGGAAAAAAAAATTAATAGCTTCCAATCTTCAGCAACCTTAAACTCAGACACAAAAAATGAAAACAATTGAGCCACAACACTCAATTTTTTTCCTAAGTACTGCAGCAGCAGTTTAGTGTCATATCCCAGTGGGATGACCAAATGCTTTCACTTCCTGTAATAACATTTTCTGTTCCTTGGCTTGGATTTGTTTAAAAGCCAACAGTATTTTCAAGGTTTATCGGAAGTCCTGATACTCCCACTCACAACCACAAGCAGAGACAAAACCCTGTGAAGCAAAGCCAGAGGATGCAAGGGACCAACACTGAAGGAAGGAGGCTTGATGCTGGTTTGATTTTTGTCTTTTTTCTTTTATATATTCTCTGTATTTCTTACACATATATTTGGAGCCCTGTAGACGATTGTTGTATTCCGTCTCCGTTTCCCAGTTCTTTTCCATGCCCTTTACCCAGACAGAAAGACAAAACATGTTCTAGAGCCCCTTTCCTATCTTGGTTATTAGAAACCAAGGCCAAAAACCAGCTCTTCAGACCCATTTTCATCAACAAAGTACAGACCCATCTGAGGGGGCGAGGCTTGGATTAAGGGGGTATTGCATTACCACTTTTGCTCCTAATCGGTGCTTTTTTGTTAATTATGCTAATTTACCAACCTTATAACACTGTATGCTCTCTTGTGGGGGGTAGGCTTTTGTGGACATTTTCCATAACTGTCCCTGGAGGTCTTCAATGAAGATCCACTTTTCTATTACCTCCCATACTAATATTATCTTGGAAGTGTGGGAAAGGTTGAAAAAGGCATCAAATCCACTTACACAAACCCCACAGGTACATTATGTGTCGAGATACAGAGGATCTTCTCTAGGCTTTTTGAACACTTGAAATAAAGCCATATGAAGGAGTGGAAGTTTTAAGAACTTTGCATCAGCTGGACTGCAGTCCACATTCTGTGCTATTCTAAAAGTAGAATTCAGCTCAGACATGAAGTTCCACAGAGAACATTTACTGTCTTACTTATTTGAAATCCCTCTTCTTGCCCAAAATGAAATCAAAGACTGATCTTTGAACTGCAAAACAACACCTCCATGGCAGGCTTCCCAATGTGTCCTACACCTTGAACTTTTTCAATGATACTTAAACCAAGTCTGGAAAACAAGATTTGGGTGGAAAGTCTCAGACCTGTGCAGTGACACATACATACCTGATGTCTAACAAAGGAAAAAAGGGGACAGAAAACACACAGAAATTGGTCACTACTGGTTTAAATAGAGCTTTCTCTTGTGATCAAACACTTTCTTAAATCAGGGCTCCAAGCAACCACCACGAGCAATGTTGGTGTGAAAGAGAAGTAGGCAAACCTTTCTGCTGGTACGTACTGAATTAGTCTGGTAGAAAAAAAGCAGTTAAGACAAACAAAAATAGTCTATTAGCTAAATCTAGCAGCTTTTCCACTCTCTGCAGCACTCAGCACCATTCAGGTAACAGACAGGTTCTGGCCTTGTATCAGCAGAACAAAGTGGATCCCACCATTCACTCCTCACACCAAAAAAATTGCACTTGCTGAGACTTTGCAGAAGTATCAAATAATTCCTTTTGCAGTATACACCACTCAGATTATATTTGCTACAAATTGTAAGATTCCATCAAAGACTTATAGATTTTTGGCTATTTACTCCTAGATTGTATGTGACATCTATTCAGCATCATAAAATGGTTTCTTGGTGTGGGAAGAAATGGGGCCTCAGGTCTCCACAGGAGTCACTGAAGACAAAAGAAACTTATCTTAACAAGTACTTTGACTGAGTGGGTCTGTCAGAGAAACTGCCTTTCCCCTCCTAAGAGGATGTGGTTCTCTTATAAATAGGGCAAAAAATATGACTATTTCTCTTGGTTTATCCAGGGAATGCACTGTAACTTCCCATATGCAAAATTTAATCGGTTGGTAAAGTTTCTATCTCTCCAGTTCCTGATCTGTTAAACTACAGGGTTTGTTAGATCTAAGGAGAGGTCTGATCTCAACAACATCAGCTAGCCAGGAAAAAACTGCAGCTCAGCACAGTTTCTTTAGCAGGAATCTTAAGCTTTTCCAGATAGACTTTAGTTTGAATCCAAACCCTGAAACCACAGTTGAGGGTGTTCAACCTGTCTGAAATTCAGATTAAGACCCAAAGAAGTAGTAGTCACTGGCAATGAAAATAGTTTCCTTTCAGAATCTCTAAGTATCTCAAAGTTTAGATTTCGTTCTCTCTCCTGAGATACTCAGTACCTGAAAAGGACAAGAAAGTTTGTAACATCCACTGTGTTTTGCCAATAACTGTTAATTTTGTTTATGAGACCTGCTTGTCCTAAATAATACAATAAAGTGAAACACATTCCTGTCTTTTCCCTTTTTTTATCACCAATGTATTCAGGGACCTTGCTGCTAAGTGAAGTTAGTGGCAGTTTCTTTTCTTCTTGCAGAAAGAGTAAAACAAAGATTATTAAATATGTTGCACAAGCTTCATTCCTCTCTAAAACCTGTGTATAATACTGTAGAGTAGCTTTTAGCTAGCTTCACTATTTTTTATACTGCTGAAGTCAATTAAATTCCATGCATAGTCTGTATTTCAGATGACTTAATGCATTTTTGACCAGTATTGTATTAAGAAGCAGATGTTTTAGATGTTATTGCCATCCAGAGGAAGATGCCTTAAGAACACATTGTGTGTGTAGTGATGTACTTCCCACAAAACAGGGCTGTAACACTTAGGCTGTCTCAAACTAAAACTTCTAATTCAACATAAAGTAATTAAGTGGAGCATATTGGATCTACAAGCAGCAGGTGAAGTGCACAGGTTAATTTATTGGTGTTATTTACATGGCAGCTCTGTGTGCCCTCGTCAGGCACAAACCTCCCAACCCACTGCCAGAGCATCTCAGCCTCACCTGATCCACACAGCTCTCATCTGCCACCACAAACACCAGATCACTGAAAATGAAATGTTCCACTTCATTTGACCTTCTCTTGTAGAAAGATATTAAACATGTATAAAAATTGTACATTTTCTTTCATTGATTTCAGAGCGTATTCAAGCGAAAGCAGCAGAACATGCATTTCAAGAGCTGTCAGACACTCAATTTACTGCTGTTCTGGGCACTAAAATGCACAGGGCTCAGAGAAAATAAAAAACAAAGCTACAGATACATGCTCAGAATACAGAGGATCCCAAAGATAATTCAGCTACTTGCCAGCAGGTTTCTCAAGCCTCAATTATTTCCACATTTGCTATGCAGACTACTTGGAGACAGTGTAACAGTGTATTTACTGGCATTTCTCTCTCATTTTAGTATTAAGTTTTAATTCACCACAGTTAGGTCTGCATATTTGTGTGTGTGCATTGTCATGACTGTGTGTGTATATATATATATTTATGAACACCAATAATTAAGGCTTTTCTTCTACATATTTACAAACAAGCTTAAAGGCAGTCGTGATCCTCTGATCTGTCCAGTGGATTATTCCCTTATTAAAAATTGCCTATTTTTGATTAAAATGTGACATGAACTTTATCCTGTCCAAACAGATATTTGGGCTTTGCACATCACCTTCCTAGAGAGAGGTATATCAGTAGCAGAGGGCATGGAAATATTCTACATGCACCTTGTGCTTACCAGCATAATAAATACCAGTTTCAGCTTGGGACAGAGACAGTCAAGTGATGTCTTTCACCTCCCTGGGAGCCCAGCTCTGTGCTTAACTCTGCTGACTAAATTAACTCAGATCAGAGAACAAGGCAGATAACGTATTCCTCCCAGAAAAGAAAAGAAAAAAGGGTGAACATGGAATAAAAATAAAGACCTTGCATGAAACAGAAGCCTCCACGGCCTCACACGCTTCTGAAATTGTGCAAAAGGCTTTAGTGAGGTTATTTTAGTGTTCTGAAAAGAATTTTTCATGTCTTCCAGTGAGGTAGCAGCTATATTAGCAAGCATAAAACTTCAGTTTCTCACATCTGAGGCTCTGGGCTTGCTGCCTGTGGCCTTCCTTCTGCAAGACAAGCTTTTACTCAGCAGGTTCCTGGTTACCAACAGGGGCATGTCCTGAAAAAGTTCCTAAAAGGTGTAAGAGAAGGCAGCCACTACAAAAACTTTTCTCAGTGAAAAAGACATTTTTGCACTTTGAGATTACGTTTTTGTTTCTTCACATATGAAATAGTGGCACGTTATAAACTAGAAAATCGCTATTATTTAAACAAAATAAGCACCCTCCGAGTGGTCCATACTTGGATTTGCTTTGTTCTGGGGCTAAAAGTAGCTGGAGTTTCTTGGAATGTTTAAAGGCACTTATTTCTCCCTAACAGGGGCCCAGAAACAGGCCTTTAGGAATTTTAAAGGCGTTGCTGGTCTTTCTTAGATGATGTCTCAGGTTTTATCTTTTATATTTTTCAGATTCTGTGCTGCTTTAGTGTGTAGTTCTGAGCTCTTAGGGGATGGTGAGCTCTCTTCACAGAGCAGGGAGACAAAACAATTCCTTCTCCAGCTGGGGACCAAGGACAAATGATCCAAATCTCAGGCCCAAGAG